>VZRZ01004301.1:197596-253795 GCA_013398175.1 Climacteris rufus | reverse complement strand
TTTTTTTTTTTTTTGTCTTTATGGTGCATAAAGACCTACTTCATTGGCCAGAGCCTGCTCTGCTGGAGAAGCAGCCAGAAGCAGAGCTGGTGAAGGGAGCTGCTGGTGTTGGTGGGTGATGAGGGGACAGCAAAGGCAGGAAGATAGGTGTTTGTGAGCACTGCAAAGGCACAGCAGTCTGAGTCCAAAACTGGGGCCTCCTGCACTCTGCACCATCCTTAGGGTGTCCCACCCCACCACGAGCCAACAACCCTCCCCACAAATCATTACCAGGACAGTTCTGTTTATAACAAATAAATAGCAACAAAGGAGAAGAATAAATCCATCTATTCACCTTGTTGATCTTGACGAACCCTCGGTTTGTTTCAGGGTCTGTTTCTATGATGAACGAGTTGTTTGGATCTCCTTCTTTCACTTGGTAAATTATGAGGGAGCTCCCTGTAGCAGGCTCATCTTCATCAGTAGCTTGAATTTCTAATATCACAGTTCCTACTGGGATATTTTCTGCCACAGTCACATTGTGATACTGAAGAGAGAGAGAGATCACTGAAACATGATATACTGAGCACCATCTGAGGATAAATACTTGAGCACAACAACAAGCTTGCCACCCACAAACATGGATGCATTTTAACCCACAGCAACCAAATGAGGGAGGGAAGCTTTTTAGCCACACATTTATCATAGGTGATGGGATCTATGCCAGTGCCACTAATACAGCAACAGTCCCAAATCTTTACCTCCTCTCTCAAAACCAGTCCATGTTCATGCAGCAGGAACAGTACAGCTCCCCTGTACCCCGGGAGCACCTTGGTCACTCACTGTTAAGTACTGAGTTGCTTCATGCACCATAGGCTGTTGCCCACATTAGTATCCCAGCTCTGTTGATTCTTTGATATGTGCCCTTGCCCAGAAATCTCATCTAGAGACCAGGTCCTGGACCCAGACCCTGAGGTGAGAAGGTGTAAAACCTGCTGTGCAGGCACCTTGTCTGCATGTGACCATGCTGCCATTGCCATCAACAGAGAGCTGGGCAATGCAGACAGCAAAGCCCAAAAACCCACACAGCTTTCCCAAAAGGACAGCTGGGCTGAGCTGTCTGATGGGCCAGACAGCTCTCCTGAGCCCACCCCGTACATGGCCTACAGCAATGGTGGGACTTGGGACACATCTGTGTAGGTACTTCAGCCACTCCAGTGTCTGACAGGCGATTTGGGCCATCAGACAGAAGTCACAAAATATCTGCAGCTCTCTGTCAGATGCCAGCACCTCCACCAGAGGAAAAGGCAAGAGCCTGACACCCATCCTGGAGCCAGGTATGTGTTTGGGCATGGATCACTGGACCACTGCTTCTAGTCAAATGCAACAGGGCTTTTGATTCCCATTTATTTTCTGTCTGTTTTGAGTACACTAATGCTGTGTTTGAAAAGGAACTTGGGAGATGTTAGCCTTTTTCCATTTAGCTATTTAATTAATTTTAAAACTTCTTCTTCTCTCTTTCCCTTCAGAACTTGCATTTCTGGAATAAACCACTTTAATAGAATAATTTTTTCTGTACACATAGTTTTCCATTAAGAAAATTATCTTAAATTTCATAATTAACTACGAGTCAGTCCCAGTGTTCACTGTCTAGATAGAGCTTATATGCAGACTTGCAGCAATATTTTGCCTTTCTTTTCACTTGTGGATTACTCTGTTGCTTGTTCTGTAAATGGCTAGTTTCCCACTGGCATTCTATAGACATTGAAGGTACGGTCAAAAACTTGTCAAAAGTCAGTGGAACACCCAAAATGGTGTTAAAAATACTCACATCTGATTTTTCAAAGATGGGAATTTGATCATTGATGTCAATGACATGTACTTCCACATCACAGATTGTTTGGAATTCTGCATGGAAAGAGACAAACAACATCATGCCAGCCCTTCTGCTGAAAATAACTTTCCTCCAGAAGGGTTCACTGTGAGCAAAAGTGAGCACTGCCAGATTGCCCAATCTAAGCACTAAGTTGCGAGAAGCACTTATCTCCAATTTCTCTTAGTCAGTGACAACCTCAATCTCTGTTTTACCATTGATCTTCCCAATTTCTTCAGCATTGTCTCATCCTGTTTTATTTCCCTCACTTTTTAAAACCATATCTGTTTACCAGGATGATGATAGCTATAAATTGTGTTCGCTTTCTCAGTATCACTTTTGCATGTCAAAAAGTAAGCCCTAGGTGTTATGGTACCTTGTCCTCTTGGCAGGTCATCAGGCAGCACCCTCAGTTTCGTTACAACCAGACTTAAACTTCAGATCCTTGTAAATCTAAGCACTACATAAGCAGGGGCACCTATAGCAATGGAGGGTTTGTGATTTGAAAAGTGTAATATATCTGGTCATGTCCTATTCATATGTAGATGGATTTTAGTGTTTTAAGAACATACTTCATGATCAGAGAGTTAAGGAAAATTCTAAACAAAACTGTTTGGATGGAATTCAAATAAGCATCAAAAAAAACCCCCACCAGCTTCTCCCTCTGCAAGGTTTTCTATCATCTGCCTAAATGGTGCTATTTCATTTACAGACACGTCACACTGCTTTCTTTACATGCCAGTTCCTTCATCTACAAGTTTTGCCTGACTGTAAGGACTCCAGCAGAAAGCTTTAAGCTTTAGTATGGAGTTTGGTTTCCTTTCCATTCAGTGAACCACAAAGGACTCCTGGGAACTTACATAAGGGACAAGATTCTTTTTGAAGTTTAATTTCAGTTTAATTTTGTCTTAATGCTTTAAAATATTATCTAGGCTGTCTGAGCAGCTGTGTTTAATTTCTTGATTTTTTTTTTTCAGTAAGCCCCTTTGAAAGATTTTGGGGGAAAACCACAATCATGATCTCTTCAATTTTTTCCCCTTGTGGAAGGAAATCTCTTACTGGAGTACTTGTTAAGAAGCGTCCAATTTAGCCACACTCTGTCCTAGAACTGGTTTCCCTCCATGTTTGCATTATGAACCATGATTAATCTCCCTGCATCTCAAGAACAGGGCAAGTACTATGCCAGAGCAAGACAGCTCTCAGTGCTGCTGCCTGTTCAGCAAATCCTCCATGTCTCCTCACATCCCTCGCACACTGAGCACAGGTGACGCCAGCATGAACAAAGTTATTCCAACATATAACAGCATACCTGGATCTGACACCAGCACCTTCAAGGAATACTTGGATGAATCACGCTTGCTTAAGGAACGGCCAGATAAGTGCAAATTCCCAGTGTCTTGCTCAATATAGAAGAGGTTATTCGCAGGAACTTCAGGATCCTGGCTTATGATTTTGAACCGCAGATGAGAGTTAAGGGTGTCCTTCTCATCCATGTCCGTAGCAAGCACGGTGCCAATTTCACTTGCTGTGTCAGAGTAGAGATCAGAGTCAGACAGATAATGCAGTGCTCCCATTTCTCCACAGAAGTACACAGCGACAACAGTGATATCAGTGCAAAGAGTAGAGCGTCAATAAAAATAAAGTTGCACGGGAAACACTGCAACAGACACAATGATTTCACTTCTGGGAGTTTTTCCTTTAGCATTCCCACCTCCTGTTTTGGGCTTGGGGCAGTACAAAAAGACTGGGCTGTGTATTTTGATTGGAAGTGGCTGTAACAACAGACACTTCAGTCCTGAAATCAAATAATTGATGTCAAGACTTAGGACAGATTTTGGTAATGGTCTATTGAAGTCAAAGGCATTATGCTGGAGGAGCATCTGGATGAGTGAAAATGGGCTCATACCACTTTTGGAATAGTATTTCTTGTATTGGTAATAAAAGGTGTGTTTTTCTTTACATACTCTAAGCAGTTATCCAAAACTGTTGTTGTGGGAAAATGCAGTTTTATGTTTTAAACGAAACTACATTTTTAAAGTAAGTGTCTTGAGTCTGGCTTCTCAGGTTATTGAAATCCTTTCCACATGAATTATTGAAGTGAAAACAACAGGGCTATTTGCACAGGAAAACATTTGTCTAGGACAGCTATGTTGCACTCTTTGGGATCAGAATTTCTAGCTTCACTTACACACAGCTGGAAACAATTACAGGACTAAAATAAGGTGTATAAATTAACAGAAGCTCTTTTCTTACCTCCACTTTCATTTTCTTGCACTTCAATTACAGTGAGTGCCTGCTGACACACAGGGGGGTTGTCATTGATGTCTTCCACAATAACATGAATTTGCAAAGGCTTGTCCACCAGTTCTCCCTTGGTATCTTTTGAGACCACGAAGAATGTATACTGCAACAAGAATATAATTATTAGATGGTTTGAATGTCCACTGTGACAGTATTTTGCATTTAAGTGTGTAACTATGGCAGCACCCCATGCAAACGAAATATCCTCTCATGAGTTTCCTCAGTATTTTCACGCTAATTCAGAACTCTTCCATCACCCCTTAGTGTCTGAGGCCTGAGTGCCCAAAATAATTTAAGATTACTAAATACTTCACTCTGTTGTAGACTTACTCTTGCAAAAACTTCTGTCACATATGGAGACAGAATTTATCCAGCATATCTGCTCTCTGACCCATGCAGTGACCAAATTTTCTCCAAGAACCAAAGGGAACAGAGGAGTTTCTGTCTAAAAGACCTCTAGATGGGTAGCTTCAAGGTAACTTTACAGTTGCAACTCCAAGTCAAACTCTACTTTTGGTGTGTAGAGATCCCTGAGGCCCCCAAGTCTGAAGCAGATCTGAAAAATCCAGATCTCCTGCCCTCCACAAATCCCACTGCCTACCTCCTGCTCGTGCACCTATAACCCTGACATAGTTGGACCATGTTGTACATTGTATATATGCCATGGGGAGTGATTGCTACTCCCATATCACTTGTAGGGTATGAACCCAAAGGATGTTTACAGTATAGTAGGTGGATGCACTTTCATATATACCAAGTCATTCCCAAAGAAAAGTGACAAGAAATAAAGCTTTCATTTATTGCCCTCCCCCGTCCCCCATCCTTTCTATTGAGCTTTCTCATATTTACTCCCACACCAATAATTAGCTCCCTGCTATGTTCTCTGCCGTCAGTGAAGTTTTATGTGTTTACTTACAGTATCCTTTTCTTCCCTGTCCAATGGTTCGGTCACATAAATATCCCCATTCTCACTGATGGAAAATGGGAGCCTGGGCAGCTTTTCTTTTTCAAAAATGCCATAAATTACATCTGGTTCATTTGACTGCACCTAAAAAAAACCCCCAAAAATAAGCCAGGATAGGAAGTCAAAAGTGTAGACTGAGATTTAACAGGGATCATTTCTGGACCTCAAACAGAAATTATTGCATTCCTGTTAGCTTCATAAACCAGAAAATTAACAGTTTTGCAGACTCTTGGGATGAACTGCAGAAAATCAGGCTGATAATCCCCCTCTGCTCTCTGAATTCTGTGGTGAAGCCACTTTACCTCAGTTTCTCTATCTGTCCAGATGGGCTACAACCCTTATCTTTTTATAAAAGGGTTTTGTGATATGGAGAGAAACAGTGATTCATGAGAAAAAAAGCATTATTTGCATTTGAATATCTTGACACTGATTTATTCCATCTCCTTACACTGTCTATTCCCGCCTGTTGCTTTGGTTTATGTCATTCAGAGAAGTGGAACAACAAAACAACACTAAATTGGGAGGAGCTGTCAACTCCCCCAAGGGCAGAGGCCCTGCAGAAAGACCTTGATAAATTACAGCGATGGGCAATCACCAACAGTACGAAGTTTAACAAGGGCAAGTCCCATATTCTGCACCTGGGATGGGGCAACCCTGGTTGTGTGTATAGACTGGGCAACAAGAGTCTGGAGAGCAGTGCTGGAGAAAGGGACCTGGGGGTCCTGGTGGACAGAAAGTTGAATCGGAATCAGCAGTGCCCTGGGAGCCAGGAGGACCAACCCTCTCCTGGGGGGCATCAGGCACAGCATCGCCAGCCGGGAAGGGAGGGGATTATCCCGCTCTGCTCCGCTCTGGGCTGGCCTCACCTCGAGTCCTGTGTGCAGTTTTGGGCACAACAATATAAAAAAGACATTAAACTATTAGAGAGCATCCAAAGGAGGGCCAAGAGGATGGGGAAGAGTTTGGAGGGGAAGTTAGGAGCAGCTGAGGACACTTGATTTGTCCAGCCTGGAGGAGACTGAGGGGAGACCTCACTGCAGTACTCAATATTCTCATGAGGGGTGACAGAGGGACAGGCACTGATCTCTTCACTCTCATGACCAGTGACAGGACTTGAAGAAGTTCAGTTGGGAGAGGTTTAAGTTGGCTATCAGGAAAAGGTTTTTCACCCAGAGGGTGTTTGGGCACTGGAACAGNTCCAAAGGAGGGCCAAGAGGATGGGGAAGAGTTTGGAGGGGAAGTTAGGAGCAGCTGAGGACACTTGATTTGTCCAGCCTGGAGGAGACTGAGGGGAGACCTCACTGCAGTACTCAATATTCTCATGAGGGGTGACAGAGGGACAGGCACTGATCTCTTCACTCTCATGACCAGTGACAGGACTTGAAGAAGTTCAGTTGGGAGAGGTTTAAGTTGGCTATCAGGAAAAGGTTTTTCACCCAGAGGGTGTTTGGGCACTGGAACAGGCTCCCCAGGGAAGTGGTGTCAGTACCAAGCCTGACAGAGTTCAAGAAGCATTTGGACAATACTTTCAGGCACTTGGTGTGTTTCTTGGGGTATCCTGCACAGGGCCAGGAGTTGGAATCGATGATCCTGACAGGCCCCTTCCAACACAGCATATTCTATGACTCTGTGATTCTATAAAAACAAACATCTGGTACCTATCTGCACATTAGGTGTATGCACACTCTTTACAAGCATCAAAGTCCTTGGTGAAGGATCTTTACTGGGGTGCTACAGATTTAAAATGAAATTACGTACACAGACTGTCAAATTAATGAAGGAGTCAGGATTAACATTTATGTTCTATGTAGCAGCAATTGCATTTCATTTTCCCCAAGGCAGAATCAACATGCCATTGACTGCCTCGTGAAATTTATATACAAGTGACCCCAAAATGCGTGGATCCTTGCATGTTAGTCTTTCTTCCACCTGTTTTCCACTCTGGACTTCCTTGGGCTGTCACTGAGACCAGTGGGAATAGCACCAAGCCTGTTACTGTTGCAAACAGGATCCATGGAATCCTGCCATGTTCAAGGGATAACAACATTGTGGGTGTCAGTGCTAAGGCATTTTTCAAAGTCAAATATTTCTGAAAGGCTGCTGGCCTGTTAGTTAATATGTACTGATGTATACATTTCTATTGGTCTGCAGTTATCAGTAAAATACTTTGTGCTTGAACAGTGAAAAGAGAAATACTGTGGGAATGCAGGATGTGAAGGAGGGTGTTTCAGTCCTTTCTAGGTACTTTTGATGCAGCAGGTGTGCTGCATGACACAAAACTGGTCACAGCAGGTTTCCTGAGTGTGGGGGACTGCCCACAGCAGGGCTGTTGCAGAGATGGATCCTGCTCTGCTCTTCTGCAGGTGGAAGAAGCTAACCTCAAAATAAGCTCCAACAAACTCTTGGTTTGCTCAAAGCCTGGAGGACCCATGACAAGACTTTTCTCCCGAACTGAAGGGCAAAGTACAGTCAATTCTAGTGTTTGTATTGACTGTATCTTAGTCACCTTCGAACTATTACTAACAAAAACTTTCATACTAACAAAAATTTAATAAGACCTGCACTAACAATCACTTCCAAAAGATGCCATATGAAAAATAACTGGGAGGTGTCAAAGTCCTTCTGAAGAGCCTGATGTTGAATGCAGTGGGGATGCCTTCACAGTTAGTTAGGAGAAACGATTGTCTGGCACGAGGAGATGCTCAGGGAGTGTGGTCAAGGAGCCTACCTTGCTGATGTTGACAGGGTGGACCTGGGTTGAGTTTTCTTGGATGTGGATGGTGGGGGGAGCGTTCCACAGGCTTTCCTTCACAGTGATGATCACATCAGTGCTGCTGGTGAAGGCATTCGTTGTCGTCCCTGCCATGTCCTTCACGGAGACAACAAGTGTGAAGGTGTCCTGCTTTTGAGGATCTAAGTAATAAGAGCCTAGAGACAGAGCAAAGAGTCAAGAGAAATGACACAGAGGCTGTTGGCATTGTTCATCTGCCCATTGCCTCCTACATGCACTATGTTTCTTTATCTGCTTCAGACTCTCCTTAGATTGTCATTCGTGACAAATCTCAGCAAGCCACTTCCTCTGTCTCTGAACGATGCAGCACAGCATCATGTGGGTGTAATCATAAGAGGCCTCTGTGCTGTGGTCTCATTTTGTGCAGATGCATCACTAAATAGCCCTCACCCCAGTTTGGCATCTGTTCAGCCCAGCAGAAGAGATGGGTGCTTCTAAATCATTGCAGTTTAGTTGGGATCACATGGCCAGCTGAGTTTTCTCTATATTTTTCATATTACTGCTTTTGGATTTCTAGATTTCAAGGCAGAGAAATAATTCCAAGATAAGATATGACACAGTGTAGTCCTAAAGGCCAGAGGATCTACCTCTCCTCTCAGTGTACTTTTAGGTCTCAATGACCATTTCTGCTAGCTTCCCTTGAATTTGGTGGGACAAAAAACAAGTTCTCCTAAACCAGGTCTTTAGTGGAGTACGTCCCACTGACTGCATTTATTCAGAATGCAGCATCAGGCCTGTGTTGTTGTTTTGTTCCTATGCACACCCCCAGAACTCATGCTTGCTCTTTGCAAACAAGAATCTTATTACACACCTGTCTTGCTTGGTGAGATTGCTCCAGTTGCACTATCAACCTGGAAAAGCATTTCTGTATAAGGGTTGGGAAAATGATGGAGAATGCTGTATGTCAGCTGTGCATGGGGAGTTGTAGGATCATCACGGTCAGTGGCATGGACATACATGAAAGGCTTGCCTGTTTGGATTAGAGAGGAAACAGTGGTAAGAGAGGAGACTGAAACTCAACACATAATCTATTTGAGAGAGTTCTCAAGCCAGGAAGGCAGTTTATGGGGAGCTACCATTGTTCCATAATGCAGCTCCCATGGGAAGCACGTGTATAAGTTACATTGCCTGTATGCCATCCCACAGGTCACCCCTCCACCAGCTCTGCTTAGTAGGATCACAATAGCTGTGAAGACCAGTTGACAAAGGTGACAGAGTTAAATCAGCAGAGAGCTATCTATCACACAGGAGTGCCTGAACCCAGAATGCAGCTCTCTGGTATCTCATAGGCTATGGTACCAGAATGGTGTCTCTCTTTAAGGCCACTTTGCAGTTCTTACACAAATCAGTTTAACCCAAAGCACCTTGGGTGGCATACAGCCTGCAACACAGATATAATTAAAGTAACAATCATACAGTAAAAAAAAAATGGAAATATACAGTAATGTAACTCAACTTCTACCTTTTGAGCACCAGTGCAACATTCAAAAGCTTTTTAATTTGGATGCAGTTAAGAATAGAGAAACCATGCTTCAGAACGTTTTCCTGACCCCATGGAGGTTTATATGCATATTCTTTAGTGAAAGTTTCTTCTTGAGTCCATAGTCACAATGATAACAGCTGTATGAGTCCTTTGTTTCATTTCCAAGATGTAAGTCTCAAACTGCTCTTTGATACTTGCATGACTCCTGGACTGGATCACTGTAAGCCATAATCTAAGGCTCTCCTCTAAATACCAAGGTTCAACCCACATTCTGAGAAGCATCAGTCATGGTAAGCATATACCCCATATCTACCCTGGCACTTTATTTCACTGATATGTAAAGAGTTACATATTCTTGGCATTCTTGTTCTGTATAGTCCTTGGCAATCTTTAAATTTTAAACTCCTTCTAGCATAAGGGGTTTTTTTTATCACTGCAGTGGAGAGAGCAGTAATATTTGCCTGTTAAGTGATATTTGCAAAGAATAAATACTGTAAAATATTTCTGATTGCAGTCATCCCTTTACACCACATAGCGGTCACCTCTTTGCCCTTTCATTATATTACACAGGCTTTCATCCTTATTCTGTATGGTGCTGTGGGAAGAAAAACTGATAATTTTCCATCTTGTTGAAGTATAGTACCCACCTTATCTTCCTGCTCAATTTACCTACCTTCCTATTAACTATGATATTTAATTATGGCAATAATTACCTGGACGGGAGTTCTGCCTCACTACTCCAGTGTACACTATCTGGTCAAATTCTGGTGGGTTGTCATTGATATCCTCCACATATATTGTAACAGCATACGGACCCTTCACTATCTTTCCATTTTCATCCAGACTTTCCACCTGATTTGAAACAAGAAGGAACAGCAAAGAAATATTTTCATGTAGATAAGTTAAAAGGCATAAATTAATGTTGGATGTCAAATGCTGGCTCACTCTTACTGAGGCAAATCTGGTGAGAACCATCACTGGATACTTCCACACACAAGGACAAATTTGCCACTGGAGATCACTGACAAAACTTTGTCAGAGTATATAATGCCAACAAAGCAAAATAACCCACTCCTGCTTCTGATGACACTTTTCAGAGGACAATTTCTCACTTTCAGTTTCAGCAGACTACTTGTATTTTCACACAGCTTAGAATTCATGTTTTTCTTTAAAAAAATACGTACGTTCTAACAAACAAGGAGAAAACCCAATATGACATAATATTTATAACAAATTGCTATTATAAACATAAATCAGATAAATAGGCTGATATAAGGGTTAGTAAAGAAAAATTAGTTCCTATTTCTAATGACATTTTTCAAACAATTTAACTTATTTTTCAGCCTTCTTTGACTTTAAAGCACCAAGTATATTATCACACTTCATTTTGTTTGCACAAATAGATAAAATCATTATTATTTTTGCCTAAGCAAGCATAATTTTTTAGTTCTGTCATCACTTCTTGTCTATAAATAATTCACATGCTTAGGGTTAATAAATTCTGGGGCTAGAAAATTCTCCTCTCTAGTTCCAATCCAAGGGTGCCTTGGAGCTGAGAACATGAAACCATTAAACCTGAAGTGCTAGATCATAGAAAGACAGCCAAGGCTAGCTAAAAAATCATCATGTTCTTTTTCTGTTCAGATACTGATCCTCCCATTGATGCCTAAAAGGCCAGCCCAAAAAACTGGGGCCAGGCAGGAGTCAGAGAATAAAAGGTGGGTATTTATTTGAAGGGCCTACAAAGGTACATTTAGGGCAGACAAAGCCACCTCCTTGGGGCATCACCCAAAATGGACAACGAGTCACGAGTTCTCCACACTTTTATAGACTTGGTCCATTTGCATATCAGCATAGATTTACCAATTAAAATTTTACAATTTCCCCCTTGCTTGCTCCCTCCCCTCCCTTTAGCAGCTTGGGTCTGGGCAGCCCGAATGGCCTTGGGTGAGTACAGAATGGTAGTGTTATGTCTATAGAAAACAGCAACCAACAAGATATAAAGCATACATGCCAAACAATGCAGGATTTGAAAAATATAAGGGTTAAAACCTAAGGCAACACCACGATCATCTCCCTCTCAGCTGCTAGTGCCTCAGAAAAAGACAATACCATTTTTGACATAGATTAAGAGCACAAGGCAATACTGAGGCCCAAAGACTGCCTATCCACTGCTCCACTGCCAACAGCATTTACAGTGAAGTCCTTAAGAAAAGGGTATAATAGCAGGACAAGCACACAAAGCTTTTTCCTCTATTAGAGTCCATCATCTGCCAAACAGCTTTCTGCTGTTGTCTGACAGAGGTTAGATCTGTGCCTCTCTATCTAAATGTCTTTTACTCACATTGTTTAACAGAATCACAGAATATTCTGAGTTGGAAGTGACCCACATGGATCATCAAGTTCAAGTCTGAACTGAATGGCCCATACAGGGATCAAACCTTGGCATTATTAGCACCATGCTCCAGCCAACTGAGCTAATCTCAGTCTGTCACCATACATATTATAATCTTCCTAAATAGATTACAATACTTCATTTTTCTACTCCAGACATGGAATTCACCCTATCAGGGATAAAAAAATAAACTCATTAATTAGGCCGGATTTTACTTCCAGTCAAGTATTCCCCTCATATTAGGAGAGTTAAAGGGTTGGTGTTGGCATCATAATTTTTGTTTTCTCAACATAGCCTTCCTCTGCTAAGGAGCATTTTCCTGTGCAGTCTTTCAGAACTATAAAACTGTATGTCTTCCAGCAAAGCTCGATATTAAAATTAAAAAACTACCTGTAAACACAGGCAAAATAAAGAATTTGAAATTTCAACAGATTCCTATCAATATCAGGTTTACCAAAAGAGGGGTGAGTGTGAATACCTCTCTCTTCCTATTTTTCATTGAGTTTTTACCTGCAGATTGTGCACTGCTGTGGTCTCCCAGTCCAGAGACCCATTGATATACAGGATGCCCGTCTTCGGACCAATGTGAATTATTCCAGCATTTTCACCAGACATTCTGAAGCTCACAGCAGGTGGCTCAAGTGTGAACTACAATGGCAAAATAACAGAGGGAAAAATCATATTTTGTTCAGTATTTTCACCATAATAAAAATAATTTCATGCTTTTGTGAGTTTTAAAATCTATTGCCAACAGTGTATTTGGCTGGGAGTGTGATATTCCAAGAGTCTGGTCAAACAAATCTGCTCTTTTCTGATCCTCAGCAGAGGAGTTTTCATATTATTTCCTGAATGCTGCAAGAAATTCCAACTGCAGTTTGTTTCCAAAGCAAACGTCTGCTTAGGACAGGGCTTTGTCTGAGCACAGGAATGGAAAAAAAATGACACACATCCTCCATTTGCCTGGAAGCTGGATCTGTCCTTCTGTGGTTATGGCTTGGGGAAGAAAACCTCAGAGTCAAAGGAAAATGATGACACAAGTTACATGGAAAGCCATTCTCTAGGAATGTTGATTTTATTAATCCCTGTCTTAGGATATCCTCTTAAAAATGTGTTTCAGAGGGGGTTGTCTCCTTCTCTTTGCATGTAGACTCTTGAATTCCCAGAGGGAGGAATTAAAAACTAATTCCAGATCCTCTTGAGGGACTGTTTTTCCCACCAGCACAGAGGACAATGCTCCATATGTGGTCTCTGTGAGCAGGCTATGGGGCTTTCGGCCAGAGTGGATAACAAGAGACACTTGATTACCTGGTGGAGGATGTGCATATTCCCTCCTTCTTGAACAGAGAAGTTCATGTCCTTCAGAGGCCCAGGTACAAGCATGTCCTCCAGGTTAAGGCACATAGCCTACGAGAGAGATAGAGAGAGGGATGGAGGAAAGCAGCTGAGGGACGTCTGCTGTTACACACAAACAGTAGCTCTCCATCACTGAGCCTCCTACAAGTTATTTTGCTATAGTGTAATGGCAAAGATTCTTGTAGGTTTGTACGGAACATCTCCAGTGTGCAACATCTTAGTGTACATCATTTTTAAAAGCAGTGTTATTTATTAACTAATTTGAGAACAAACACTGGTGCTCTGCCCTTTTCTGAACACTACATAATTAAATGAGATTTCATCTACCCTCACAAGCAAACAGAAGCAGAAAAGAGATTAATGCAGACTGACAGCAAAAGGAAATTAATAAAATCATTGCTGGATCACCTTTGTGTCCCCAGCAGGACCATCCACATCCCATCCAGGAGCCACAAAATCCTGTGACAACAAGTGTGTCTGGATACCCAACACCACAGCTGGGAATGGGGAGGAACTGTGGCTGCACCTTTTGTAATTTCCTCAGTAAATTCAAATCTTTTTTGTATGGAAATGAAGCAGCCCTCTCTGGGTCCCCCACACCACCACCCTCAGCGTCATAGCCATCTGGGCAAGCTGCTCGAGCCCTGTGCCTTCACATCAATTGCATGTGAGTGCAAACCACAGAGAGAACAAACATGGCCTTCTGATCTTTGGCTTTTACCTGATGGCAAAAATGTCATACAAATCTGTCTCAGCCTCTGTTTTCTTCCTAATGGTTGGAAATGTCTTAACATCATGGTTTTTTCCGCCAAATTTTTATGAGTTTTATAACCACACACTCTCTAGTGCCCAAAGACCTCCACACTCCTGTCCTAACACGTCAGGGCCGTTTTTGCTTCCAAACAGAAAAAGCAAAGCAAAAATGAGCCTCCCATGGTAGCCTTTGCATACAAAACAATCCACACTGTGGTTCAGATAATCAACTTGTTTCTTCAAAGGCAAGACCAAGCTCCCCTGAATTCCCTCTCTTTATCCCCCGTCTTGACAATGCTAAGGAGCTGCCTGTCAGAATTAGGGCTCCATTATTTGGCTGCACAGGTAAAATTTCTTTTCTCCCAGAGTAAAAATTAATTTATTTTGCTTTACAGATTTAAAGTACCATTGCCACCCTGTCCATCACCCCACAGAGTTGACTGCTTGTTCTCTGCTGCATGACTTTTCCGCTGGATTTGGTCCTATCGCTGCTGGGACAGTTATCCAATCTCTTACAGAAAAGCACAGTCTGCATGTTACCAAGGGAAGCTTAATTCTGCCTATGACAAAAACATAGCTAAGTTCAGCACAATTTACCCTAAAGCACTGGTCTGTGTGTGTCTCACAAGTGGTGTTTCAATAATTCCATATTCTCCTTAATAATAGCTAGAGATGCTGCCCTCATCGCCTACAAGGGTTTGTGACTCCTTTTGAAAATGGGAAAAGCAGAGTACTGTGAGAACTGGGAAAGGAGAGGGAGGGATGCTAGTGAACACTAGTGTCAGCAGAAACACATGAAAAAATGCCATCTGATAGTTATGCATCCAGGGGAAAGTACTTGGCAATTAGCTTGTACTGTTTTTGCCAAATGCTGACTGCTGGCCTCTACCAGGGACCAGATATCAGGACCCTGGACCTCACCTGCTATGGCTGTTTCCGTGTCCCACAGATAGGCACAGCCTGGCTCCTGGAGGCTTTTCCCAGGGCCATTTTGTAGACAGATTTTTCTTTATCATGTTCCCTGCCATGCAGGAACAAAGGCTAGGGCTATAAAACCCAACAAGTTCAAAGTGCAGCCTCATGAAGCAAGTAAGTGATATCACTTCTGTCGATTCAAATTACTTTATGTGGACCATAAATATTTCCAAACATATTCCTACAACAGGAATCACTGCTCAGGATCTTGAAGGGGAAAGAGGCTTTACTTCTTGGCCCATATCCAATGGCATCCCTTCTGAAGGTGACTATCATGCCTGCAAAGTGGCTTCATGAGGGGCCAGCACTGCCACAAGCAGCAGCTTTTGAAACGGGAAGGAAAAAGGAGGTGCTTACTGTGGCATCCATCAGGGTCTCCATACCCTGAGGCATTTTTTATTGAATTTGAATTTTACCCATTTTTTCAATTTTTCTTCTAATTTCAGTTGTGAAGTAGCTGTAGCCTTTACAAACATCAGTAAATCTATTGAATTTAATACATGAGGTCCATAAAGAGCATAATTAATCCATGTCAGGTCCAGAAAATCCTCTGAAAAGGGATTCACATAGACTGAATAATGAGGATATATAAATAATATGAACAGTTTAAACTATGTGCCCTTGTATGTCTTAGAATACATTTAATATGTCAGCATGTGTATGGAATATAATGCAGAACACATGATACTGATGTCTTCACTGTTTCTTATTTGTTGCAGTATTTTTAAATCTTTTCTAGAATGAAATTCATGTATTGGAAACAGTGATATCTATAGAGGAAGTAGAAGAGGCAAAAGAAGTAAATTGGTGCCTTCTAGGCTTTTTTATGTTTTGGTTTTTTTTTTTTTTCCCTTTGGTAATGATTGAGATGTCTTCTTAACTTGCTGCGGGGTCACAGGCGTGTGCCAGGACCACACCCCCACTGCCGGAGTTACAGCTGCGCTGCTGGCACCCCTTCCAGCCTGACCTGCAGGCTGGCACACCCAGAGGCTCGCAGGAAACCTTTGCCGTTTGCTCCCAGATAAACAAAGGAAAACCTGTAACTCACCCAGTGAATGGCAAGCAGAAATTGAAGTCCACACAGCTTAAGCATACTGGAATATGCTTTGCTTCAGCTCCTGCAAAGAGACGACAGTCACTTTAACCCCACAGCATTGGCCCGGTCTATTTGCAATCTCAGGCAACAGCTGAGATCTCCTGAAGCTGCAGGGAGAGAGCTGAGGAGCCCTGAAGGAGCAGGTGCAGCTCTGCCTGTGGGAAGCAGAACCACAGGTGCCCCTGGGCTGCCCAGGAGGGCTGTGCCCATCAGGTCTTGTGCCTGATGGTGCAAGAGATGCCACAGGGAGAGCCCCAAAGAGTTGTCAAAGACTGAACCTATCGCAAAAATTCAAGTCATGCAACCGCACTGTTACAGTGATTCTGTCATGCAAATCCATTTTCATTTCTGCTATACAGAAAGCAATGAGACGTTCACAGGAGATGCTGTAACCACAAGAAGACAAAAATTTTGCAGGGAGCATCCTGAGGTCTCTGACTTCTGTTTCCAAAAACCCCAGATTGCAGAGGCGAAGGAAGCCTGAGGTGTCTGCATCCCCTAAAAGAACACGGCTACTGAAAACAAAGTTTCCAACTCCAAGGAGCACTGTCTGCCTCAAATTTCAAATAAATGCTGAGAACACCCACAGGTTGTGTTACATTCTTCTGAAAACTAGATGGCTTTCTCAAAATGAAATCCTACTTCCTCACTCCCTCTAGATTTTAACAAAGAGGATGAGGCTGGTTCTGGAAAGAGCTGAAACAGGCATATTGTGCTGCCATCTTAAGTGGTGCTTCATGTTATGTGGCTCACACATACAGATATCCTTCCACAGCTCTATCCCACAGAGGCTCCCAAGGAGAAGAACACAGTGAGGCACAGCTTCCTCCTGCTTGTGCTTCTTATCATACTGTTTTTTATCTCTCCTTTTCTTTCCTCAGTGGATGAACAAAAAGGGGGCCTGTAAATATAGAAACTGCCACCCACACCACTCCAGCACTCATTCTAGGACACGCCACAGGACTTTATCTTCCAAATCTCATTCTGAGCTGGGTTATATTTTGTGTGCAATTACACCGTTCGAAACTGATGGACTCTTTCCTTGGGTTGGAGCTAACAGCGCTGGTACTGGAAGAAAATGATATGACGCTCTTTTGAAACCAAAAGTGATCAGGAAAATTGTTAAATTTGTCAGGAGCCAAGGGCTGAAACCGAGCCCCCTGCAGCTGCTTGGCAGTGGTGCCTCCTGGGTGGGTCCTTCATGGCCTTCCTGAAGCCAGAAGAGGTGGCACAGGCAGGGCAGACAGAGGGAGAAGACACTTTGAACCTCCCGGAAGGTCACTGTGAACCAAAACTGTTGCTGATATTTCAGTTAGACAGTCGATGAAAATTCATTTAGTTCCTCTGCCTGTACAACAGCCTCTCCATGCCCCTCCTGCCACTCTCTTCTGAATATATTGGCCAGTTTCAGCTGCACTTAATAGCAGGGTGGGAACTGCAAAAACTCATTAGTAATTTGGGGTGGCAGGAGGGACAGAGGGAGGACCCAAGGCGTGCCCTCTCCAAGCTGTCAGGCTGCAGTTTGTGCCCAGGGCTCCGTGCAGGGTTTGGTTTTGTCTGCCCCTCTGGAGGAGCCATGGCTGGAGGTGCCCCTTTGCCAGCTGGTGGTGGAGGGACGCCAAGGAGCTAAAAGTACTGGGGGAGGCCATCAAAAGGGGAGGAAAAAGGGAATGGGGTGGTCTGGGATACCGTGGTCTGGATTCAGGCAAAAGAGAGGGAGCAAGACCTACTATGGAGAGGAGAAAGTTTCAGGAAGGGACACATCCATCCTTGCTGTAGGGGATAGAAAATGCTGGAAAATTAACTCCTTCACGTGGCTGTGCCATGGCTAGGTTTTTCTGTCCAGATCTGACTACCAAATGCAGCAGCGGAAATGCAGCCATTTCAGAGTTTGCATGACAAGTGCCTTTGATAGTCCCTTCTCTCTGAATGTACACATCATTTCCTTATGTCATGCCATTTGCCATGCCTGTTGCAATTCTTGATCTGTCCTTGAACACTAATTTTTGGCTGGAAACTGCTACCAAGTCTCATGAAGCATCACACAGCCAAGGAAGGACCAGAGCTCCTAAATCTGTACTCCTCTGTCACTCAAAATAGAGTTCCAGTACACATAGATTCATAGAAAAGTTTTCTGCAATAAACAGTTTCAGGATTAGCATTAAGTAAAAGCAGCCTGAGATCTGGCTGAGGACCGGAGCCATATTTTCTCCTTCATTTCTTCGCTTCATCTCAGCACTATATCCCTAATAATCCCTCACGGTTCCCATGACTGAACAGAAATCTCTAGGATAACCATCATACAAATATTCCAGCAACTTTCAATAATAAACATTCAGAGAACAAAGAATATTCCCGGAGGTTAAAGATCAGTAACAATCACAAGTATTTGGTTCCATGGAAAAAAATATTATTTTCTTTAGTTGATTGATTTCAGATGTTCAAATTCAGCAAAGAGAAAACAGAGGAAATTGATCCAAATCAAATACAAACCAGACTAAGCCTTAGCACAGCAGTCATCCATTTTACAGGGACAGCTGAGTTCCTAACGCTGTCTGAAAATCCTTTAGCAATCCTTTGTTTCAGCTTTTAAAATCTTCTTGTGAAATGTCAGTTAGACCATCCCTTACCTGTAACATGAAAAGCTTACTTTGCTCTAAAAATGCTTCTTTCTTTCAGCTGTGGGAATCACCTTTGCACAGGTTGGTGATGTCTCTCTGTGCTTATCCACACAGTTTATAGTTTCTCAGAACTTGCCCTCAGAGATTCAGCAGCTCAAACATTAACAGCATGGACAATTATTGATTGTAATGACTAGGTGTGGTATGAAACAGCAGCCCTGTAAGGAAGCAGTGTAGCTCGAAGGTAATTTACAGTCTTCAATATTTTTAGGTCCTTTGTGATTTTCTTTCTGAATTATTTTTTTTCAGTCTGGCTGTGAGAAACGAACATGCAGGGCACGGGTTGGAGCCACAGGGGAAAGGTAGCCTTTCTGTAGGAGAGGAGGTGGAGAGGGGAAGGCATGGGCCTTGGGTGGCAAGCACTTTCCTAGTTGCAGGAGTAATTTGCATTCGGAAGACAAGAATTGGGACATAAAGGTGGCTTGTTTTCACAGCAGACCCGTTCTTGGAAAGGACCCAGCCTAGTTATGAAAATAATTTGTCGGTCCTCGACTCTGAAAGTTCGAATTCTGTCTGAGCTCTACTACAAATTTACGTCGGGTAACTTTGGGCAAATCACTCTGTCTGCCCTTTTCCAGATACTTATCCCTTGACGGATGCAATCATTCCTTTCCCTTGCATGTCATCTTTCATGTCTGTCTATGCTTATAGCCTTTTGAGGGAACTCGTCCCCTCTAGTCTCTGCATTATGACACCTGCAGTAAAGGGAACTGAAATCAATTGGGCTGCAAAGGATGATGGTAAAACAAATAATAACTAAAATATATTTTGAAAAAATGTATGTTTTTTTAAAATTACAGTCCTTAAAATATTATGCTTTCTGTATCTCACTTTTTAATATCATGCTTATTTCAGAAGTTTTGGACAGGCTTATTTTATTCTCTTGAGAATTGTTACTTTTCATCCAGGTTCTAACTTCTACTTTCAATTTCCTCAGTCTGTCAGATTGCTCTTGAACTCTGTTAAATTGTTTGTGCAGCACATTATTTTCTGAATTATGCATCTAAAGAAAGAAGTATTTAGAATCAATTGCAGCTCGAAGGCGTACAGATGTGGGAAAAGTTAGGCCTTCTGTTTGTGTTTCAGATCACACTTTTTCCTCGAAATTAGTGTTTGTTTCTCCAAGAAAAAACCTCTAGGCTGTGCTTTCAGCATGCTTTCGAACACAACTGTTCTCCATTTGCTCATGCACTCAGAATGATTCAGACTTTCTCAAAGCTGTCTGCTAGCAGTGAGTCATCTTTAGAGCACAGCTCAAATGCAGTTTTGAGTAAAGCATTAAAACTCGTTGATGATGATTTCAAAATACATATAATGAGAAGGAAATGAACTTTCTTGGAAATATGTTAAGTGACCTACACCTAGATAACTGCATACTAGTTGGATATGAATGAGCAGTGCTTTCAACATGAACTAGTAATTTTAGTACAACAAAAATTAATGCGGCAGAACCAAATTCACATACACAAATTCCTAATGCCATTTTTATCCCTCCTTCACAGGACAAGTGCAGAATAACTCAAGTTATTATATCGGAGGTCAGAGCCCTGTAAACAAGTCATGCATTTGTCTTTCAAGTGCTAGTGTCTCTGCTCGGAAGTTCAATTACTAGGAAGTGCAGTGTATATATAAATATACAAATGTAAGGTACCTAATATGCTTAATTGAATGGCCATATTATTTAAAGTCACTGGAAGAAGCGAGCCTGCTCATACCCAGTATCTTTCTCTGGCTGAAATAGTTTCCCAGGCGCAGAGCAACTGCTAACAGGTTGCAACCACAAAGGAAAAAAAAAATCTCCCATGTCAAATGCATTACAAAGTCCAGAAGCACTTAAGGCTTTACAACAGTCATAACATGGTGCTACAGATAAAATCACAAGAAGAAACTCAGCAGTGAGACTAGGTCCTTGAGCCAGCTGTTTCTCTGAGTAAATCCGACAAAAAGAAGGCAAACGTCCAGGTGTTTATTGTGTGAATCATTGTTCAACGAGTCAGTTTTTCCAGAAACAACTTTTCTATCATTAGTCATATCCTTTTCACCCTTTCCAGTTATCAGCTTTGTCCTTTCTCCCTAGCTCCTTTTTAATTTTTTTCTTTTTGTCTTTTTATTTTTACTCCTGGTTTCAACTCAGCTGATATCTCTCCACGTACCTCTTCCACTTCCCAAACTAACAGGACCTGCTTGACCTCAGCTTCTTTCCCTTTCTGTCTGTTTAGAAAATATTTATTTTATGGATTTATTAGGGTATGATAATTTCACAACATAATTAATGTGTGTCAAAATGAGCTAGCATCAGTGGAGGAAAAAGAAGCATAGAAAAGTAATGATTAGTAGAAACTCAAGTTTCTATTGACCTAGTTTTTTACTTCTCATGAGGCAGAATCACCTATCCCTGCAACCTCCCTGATTGTAAAAAATGCAAAAAATGTCCATTCTTACTTTCCATAGCTAATCCACTGTGGTACTTTCAGATATCTGCTCATTCCCATTGATGCCCTCTGTACACTTCTCAGTCACTCACCTTTGCTGGTGACGTGCCCCAAGTCCTCCCAGATGAGACTTTACAATGCTGCTGAGGAAAAGCTCCTACAAAAAATATCTCCCAAACAATGTACCTCTTCCCAATGCACTTATGATATATTTTCATTTTATATTCATTGCATTGATAGTTGCACTGATACAATTATCATTTTGTCTGTATGTGCCTGTTCTTTATACTGACTTTAGCAGTGTTACATGATTGTCTGTGCTTCTTTGTGAGACTGAGAACACTGACAAGCTCTGATTTAGGAAAGATTAGCTGTGATTTATTTTATTCTTACTAACCTTCCTAATACCATTTTTGCATTTGGACATATGTCATTCTTTTTATTTATAGAAAGTTCTGGTTATTCCTGCTAATGCTTTTCTTTGGTTCGTTTCCTATGAAATTCTTCTTGTCAATAATCTTATTTTATAGAAATTTTCTTTTTTCAAATCCACTGTAATTGTTTTACTTTTCCACCTTTTCCTTTGAAAGAACTGTGGATTCTCATCATTACCAGCTACTATCTATACTCTCTATACTATCATCTATAATTACCAGATACTTACATCATTGCTATCTCTTGTACCGTGCACTTCAACATGAGTACATGAGTCCCTATCAACATTTCTCTTCTTTTCCTCACAGTTCTTTTTTCCTGACAATTCTTTCTGAAACCATTGAACTACAAACAGTTAGGTCTCAAATTATTTGGCCAAATCTCTGTAGTTCTCACAATCTTGAAAACTTATTAAGTGTTAAAGGACTCCATATTCCTTGCATTTAAGGTGTTCTTCAAACCTTCCTTTTACATCTCTCCCTCTCTTTTGATAGCTTTGCCCTTTCTATTTATACCCTTGTTCACATTGAGATAATTTGTCTATACACAATGGTGTGAGATGTAGTGTTGGGGAGAGGGTACCTAGACAAAAAAAGCCACAAACCAAGAATAGCAGATGAACATGTTTTTGTGAGCAATCATCCAAAACAAGAGACAACATGGTAAAGGTCATAAGGGAGAGAGGTAAACCATGTAGGCATGTTTTGGAATAGGACCAAAGCACAGCACTGACTGTTCAGCAAGTTCTGCACAAAACAGGGAAGGCAGAGGTATCCAAGAGTTTCCATTACAAATGCTTGATGGCCAGAGTGAACGAAACTACACCATTTGTGCAGCCCTGTTCACCTACCCAGGAGATGTGGCTTTCTGACTGGCCTGTGTATGCTGTGCCTTGGAGGATGAAAACCTTACCTGAATCATCCCTGTTCCCAGAATATGCTCTTCAGTTTTGACCTAACCTTAATTCTCAGTTGGATCAGTTGTCCTGCCTGGGGTAGAAGAAAACAGATGACCAGGAGCTCAGGAAAGGTACCTGAAAATGTTCCCCCACACTGTCTCAGAAGCAGAGACACTTCCTGGTTGCTTCTTTCCTCGGAGCAGTCATTATGAATAGCCCATCTGCTGGAAGACATGGGCTCTCTTCTTTCTCAGGGAAGTTCACAAACCATTGTCACCCCACTGACGGGCACAGTCCTTCACTGTTATTGCTGCCCTATGTCTCCAGCCTCTGTGTTTGGCTATCCTCAGAGTACTCCATGTTCATTATACTGATGTAATTCTCCTAGCCACCGTTGTATCTCAGCCTAGCCACCACCTCCAGCTGCCCTTTACCTACATGGTACCTCATTCTTGGCTTGCAATGACAGTGATGCCACCTTGCAGCTCACAAGAGCTTGGACAGAGATCCCCCAAGCCTGTTTCATTTGTAGGTAAGTGTGGCTACCCTCAAAGTGGGAGGAAGCTGAATCAGCAGCACATCTGACTGATGAACAGCACGTGCCCACCTTCATTCCCAGAGGATCTCCTTGAAGGTCCCGGTCAGCCCCATCCCTGCAGAAGTTTCCTCACACGTATGGCACTCTCAGCCACAGTCCCCACCTCCCCAGGCACGGGCGTTTGACCTCTCCCACCTCACACAGACAGACCACACCGCTTTGCCTTCTCCACCTCTGACACGAGGGGCCTGCTGAGGAGTTCCCCGATTTGCTGCCACCAGGTCTTGGCCCCTGTTAGGTGCTGACCTAATGCTGTTAAACTCCCCAGCTATTAAACTTGCCCAGGTCAAGATGATAGATTTTAGTTTTCCTTTTTATTCTTGCAAGCAATGACATAATGGAACCAAGTGGCTCTTCTGGAATAAACAATGCATATTCTAGAGATTACTTGTGTTTACTCTACATGCAAGACCTCCAAAGATGATTAAAACTTGAGCTCCATACTGTAGCTCAGAGAAATTCACTTTCTTTCAGGATGATTGTGTCCCCTAATTAATTCTCATGATGTCTTAGGGTGGCATATGCATTAAAAGTTAAAAACTGCATGTTTCAAAATTGCATTTTTTTCCTCATAAATGCAGAAGAAACAAATTTTTTGCCTCTTTCATTCATAACTCCATACCTATAAAGACATGTCCCAAATTTGCACACTGTGTAAAATCTAAAAAGGAAATGCAAGTCTTTTCTCATGTACAGTCTTTTTACAAAGCAGGATAGTATTGTGACATGAAATAACCATCAAGCTGGCAGGCTGACACTTCTTCTTTTATTCACACACATGTGTAAAAGCACATGATCTTAGAGCAGTTCTACCATCTAGATGTATATGCCCACCTGTAGGACACTGAAACAGGCATGATAAAACAAATTAGTCTCAAGGGCTTTGTTTATCACTGTGATCACAGATTCTGCTGCCTGAACTGTTACATAGAGCAGTCACTGGATGAAAATCAGAAATAAGCCCAGGTGCAGAGCCCAGATACCAAGAGTCCTCCTCCAAACTGAAGCAGGACTTAGGTGCTCTTCATTCTTTTCCTCTTATCAGAAATCGCAGCCAGGCAATCCCCTCAGATCTTGGGCAGCATCTGTGGCTCTGGGTCCCAGATGTAGGGACAAACACTTTCCTGCAGACATCCAAGACCCAGATCTGGGGCAGGTGCCCATAGTGAGCCCTGTGCTTAGCCTTCCCTTGAAGGGAAGTCCCCAGTACTGCAGCTCACTGCTTCACTTCCTCACCTCCTGGGTTTGCTGTCCTAAGGTTTTTTTCTGGCCCTATTAACTGGGTCATGAATAAAGGCTTAGAGCTCTGGAAATGGATTTTGCTCTGTTCTTGAGAGAAAAATAGCCCAGCAGTGTGTTAGCTTTTTATTATATCTTGTTCTCAATTCCTTAATTAAAAAATAGTACTACAACATGCATTTTGTGCATATGATATATGAAATATGTATACGGTGACTGACTTACAAAGTAAAGGCAAACTGAAATTCAGTGGACCACACAGACAAATGCCTGGGCAGTCCCATGTCCCTCAGCTCAGAACCTGGAACACTGGCCTTTGAATGAAAACACGTTCCAAAACCCAGCATGAATGACTGGAAGCTGATGCTGTTTGTGTCCCTCCCTCCCACTCTCCCAGCTTTGAATACAGAATGAGTTGCTGCTGTGCAGGCTTACCTGACTCTCCCTTTGCCATGACTGTGTAAAACCAACAACGTGATGGAATATGAGTGCAACACCCTCATCTCCGGTCTGATGACTACTTTAAAGGGCAGGATTTATCATTGCCATGCTAGTACAAACCTAAGAAATGCAGAGCTTGACCAGTAAAGACAAAACTGGTCAAGCTTTATAATTTATAACCAACCAGCTTGTTCTTCTGGCATGGGTTAAAAAAATATGCTCTTTCCCTGAGCAGGCAGAAGTCAGTCCTGGCTCATTTCCCCCTTACTTTTAGCTCTTCTCTTCCCCACCTAGACAGTATTCACACTGACATTGCTCTACATCACAGGGTGGAACTTTTACAGCCTGATAAGATACCAAGTGTTCCCTTGAGTACAGCAATTTTCATAAATACTTGTACCAGCAACTGTAATAGCAAAAAGAGAGGCAAACTTCAGCTCATCAGGAATTCTTACTGAAAGCTGAGTTCCCAGACTATGTTTCCCTAAGTAATATCTTTGTTTCCAGTGCTGAATTAGCTTCCTTGAAGCCTTTGACAAGAGTAGGAATAGATAGCAAGGAACTGAATATTTGTATTGATTTTGACAGGCAATGAAGGTACTTTATGTCTAAATATCAAACTCTGGGTTCATTTTAACACATATTCTTATCAGAGGATCTTCCAGGTGGCCCTAAATGTGATTCCTGCTGGAAAAATTGCCACAACTCAGTTCCATTACTTCTCGACAGGACCATGAGGTCTGGTTGCAGCTGTGCCTTCTACTGAAAGTATTACAAACTTCCAGAGTTGTGACAAAATTAGAGTTGAACCTTCTAGGGTTCCAGCAATTTCACCTGAGAGTGAAATTACATGGCTCACCTGATAAACCTGAATCAATGCTGAGACTGACCTTTAGCTGTTGGAAGGAATTTTACATGCTCTAGAGGCCAAGCTGAGCATAAATAATCTCACTTATTTCAATTACCTACTTTGGTAATCAAGACCTAGTCACATGGACAAGCCTTTAGAGGACAAGGCCTATGGTCTTCAAGAGAGGAGGGTGCACATTTTTTGTTGCAACCACCTACAATGAACATTATTTAAAGTACTAATTCCTGTGCTTAGAATAGAAAATGTCAAAAATACCACATAATTTTAACTGCTGCCAGCGGTGGATGACCAGCTTTTGTTGGCACAGCATACACAAGCTAGGACCTCAAGGGACTATTTCTGTGACTAAATAACTGTGGTATTGGGCTATCAGTGTTCACTTCTGTACTTCCAAAGATTGCAATGCAACCATTTTAGCTCTCTCTGTTTCATTTGTGACTTATATGGAAATGCTTCCCTGAACATACACCTCTGCTTGACATTTATGGAAACTCCATGACTTAATGTCATCCTTAATCTCCCACCTTGAAGCCTCAAGAATGCATCTGTCTCGTTACCTTGCAAGTTATAGGGACAGTCAGTAGGACAAATTCATCAATTAGGAGATACCTCTGCCTTTTTTGCGTCTCAAGATCAGTGCAGTCAGGCAATGAACCAGTGCTTTTAACAACACCCACGAGAAGAGGTGCTGTGGGGCTGGCCTTGGGTGCTGGTACCAATATCCATCCTAGACCCCAGGGATCCAAAACCAGCAAAGCTGAAACTAAATACTGTGCATTCAGGGGTTAATTTGATGGTCAAAGACAACAGGAACACAGGACAGACTTCCTCTTGAGGAGTCCAAACAGGAGGTTAAAGGTTTCACTGAGGAACAGAAGCAGAAAGCCATTCCCTTCCAGCCCTGACTCCAACCTTGTGATTGGCTGAGCTCAGGTTGGAGCAGTGCCTCGTGTCTGCTTTCAAATTTGCACTTCCTTTCTGTAGGTACTCCCCAGACCATATCAGCAGCACAAGTACGGCAGGGCAGGGCTGAGCAAACAAGCATCCCGGCGCCCAGCAAGCTCAGTGCCGCGCGTCGGGTTCTCCTCCCAGTCCAAAGGGAGACCAGCACCCTTTGGAGCACATTGATAAAACAAAAACCAGCCTGATGAAGAACACTTTGCCTGAACTTATTGGTTTTAATGTGTCTTCTCTAAGTACTGAGTGGACCCAGCATTTCATGGGATATTGAATAAATTGCATCAATTTCGGGTTAATAATACCTTTAAATTTAGATAAGGCATTATAGGAGTTCCAAATATTTTGTAGACTTGGATTAATCCAATTCTGAAAAATCTCTAAGAAAAACCATGTTTTTCCACAAAAGTTGTGCTGCTGTCAATTCCAGGAATTCAAAAACAGTAATTCAGGTCCCAAAATACCATGGTGGGCTTAAAAAGGTGTCAATAAGAACAGCAATGTGAATTAATTAATTAATTAATTGATTAATGTCTTTTTTGACACCTTTTTCTCCATGGCTCTTGATGTTTCATTATAGTTATGGAGATTAAAGGGAGTTTTCTGAACAACTGAAACCTTCTCACATACTCATAAATTTCTGGAAGCTATCAAACAAAAATAAGACTGTTTCAACACAGTGTGCTCAGAAAATAAAAATATAACTTTGTCTGAACATCCTATGTACTTTTCAAGTGAATTACTGAGCTATTGGAGTTACAGAGATATTAATCTCCTGTCTTTAACTAATCTAAAGCATAAAGACCTTGTTATCTGTCTAAGGACTTTGAGTTATGTTCATGAAACAGTGGTTCTGGTAGTAAGTTTTTATGAAAGACTTGCTGGAAAGTTAAAAAGGACAATGAGCAGCTAATATAGAAAGAGAAGCAATACATGTCCAATGTCTTTGATGGTCATACCACTTACTGTGACTAGATCACAGAGAGGGGAGTTGGGATGAGGACAGTATATTGCTCTTTGTGATGGCTGTCTGCATTCTTTTAATAAAACTGGAGGGGTTTTTTGTCCTTTGTTGCCAAAATATGTTTAGCTTTGTTCCTATTTATTTTGAAAACATTTTACTCTTAGTTCAGTCCTTAGATTCCTGCATTTGATAGTTCTTTGCTGATTTTCTCTTAGAATCACAGAGTCATGGGATGAGTAAGGTTGGAAGGGACCACAGTGGGTTACCTGGTGCAACCTCCCTGCTCACCTCCAGTGAGGGAGACTCCACACCCTCTCTGGGCAATCTGTTCCCAGTGCACAAGTGCACAGTCACTCACACAGTAAAGAAGTTCTTCCTCATGTTCATGTGTACATTCCTGTGCATCAGTTTCTGCCCATTGCCTCTTGTCCTGTTGCTTGACACCACTGAGAAGAGCCTGGCTCAATCCTCTTGACACCCTCCCTTCAGACACTGAATGACAGTGATGATGTCCTATCTCAGTTGTCTCTTCTCAAGGCTGAACAGGCCCAATTCTGCTGAGAGTTGTGAGAGAGATGCTCCAGTCCCTTAACTATCTTTGCAGACCTCAGCTGGACCTGGACCCTTAATCTATTTGCATCTTTTGATTATGGTGCTGCACTACTTATAAAAAAGTGTCTATTTTTTTTTATTATATCGTGTATTTAAGAGGTGTGTACGTCACTTTTGCCCTTGTGGTGGTGGTGTAGGTGAACAGGGACTCCCCAGCCCTGCCTGTCCACTGCACAGGCACTCCCAGGTGGATGCTGCTGTGCACCCTCCTCATCCTAGCCAGCTTTACTGAAGGGAGAGTGTTCCCATTGAGATTCAGCTGCAATGGTATCAACTAATGGCAAGATCACCTTGGTCAGATATTGACTCTTATTCATTTTCTCTTTAATTATAGTTTCATTTTTAAAGTATCTTGTTAGTAAGACTTGAATTTTCTTTACATAAAAAATTGCAAATTGTTTTAACTCAGAAAGAAAGAGGAAGCACAAGCCTAATAATGCATTTGATATTCCGGTTATTTTTAAAGGCAGCCTTGAGAGATGTAGCAGGTTTCGACAACAGTGTAGCATTTCAGGTAAAAATGGAAGCTAAACTTTTGTGTCTATAGTTTTAATACAATGGGATTTTTGCAATTAATTCCTACATAGTACTAAATACTCCTAGAACTGGTAACTTCATGTCACTGCAAGCCTTTCCTGAATACAACGTGGTGAGAATGACAGAAGCAAATTTATTTTCTTCACTTTGTTTTTGTTCTTTATTTTTGGCTGTTTATGGAGTCCTGTTTTAAATATGCCACATTTTCAGACTTCCTGCTACTCTTTTAAAGTGAATGTCAGTTTTAATGGGTTTAGGTTTGTTTTTGTTTGCTTTTTTGCTGCTATGAAAGTTATGTGTGCATATTTTTATGTAGATATGTTCTAAGTTGCTTGCAGAAAGAAAGGCAATTTGTTGAGTAAGCACAAGTATTTGACATAGTAGAAATGGTGCAAAGGACAGGTAAGGGAATGTTATATAAATGTTAAATAAATTCTGTTTAAATAGCATATCTTTATTGTCTATTATAAATAGTAAAGATTTTATTCATATAATATAAATTCATATGTTCAGAATTTATTTTTGCATATTTGCTCTTTCTCTCTTCACGCATAATACAAACACTTCATATCTGTATCACAATTCTGTGTACCTGTAACACTGTTCAAAATTTTTGTTACTAATTTTTGCCCAATCTTAAAAAAAAACTAATATTTTATCAGAGGTCTCTCAGAAATATATTTTCATGCCATTAGGGACCTCTGTAGGTGGCTTTTGCTTCAGGGGTAAGCTTCCAGCTGAGCCTGGTGAGGAATGCATTCGATGCAGACAGCTCAGGCCAGGGGACCTGTGGCACCAGCCAGATACTGGACACTCAGAGACACTCAGAGACACTCAGAGACACAGCAGGAGCTGAGGTCTCAGCAAGGAAGACCCCAGAGTACCACCCACATAGACTGTAAGGGTGTAAAAGCCCAGGGTTTCCTTTGTTCAGGGTCCCTTTGATCCAGAGGTGCTGTGCTGGGAGGCTTCTGCTATGCCAAAATCCCTACAGGTCTGGGGATCTACACAGTAGAAACACTGCAGTGTTTCCTTATTTAAAGTAGTTTCATCTTCTTCCACCAGGCTGTTATTTACAATAGAATTTAGCATATGTGTAAAAATTTGACTATGGTATTTTATTTCTGTAAATGTGGTTAATATTTCTGGAACTGATTTAAATACATATTGCATACAGACAATGTGAATTCTGAAGATAAGTGCAATTTTTAGTCTCATGGTTCAAGGTCAAAATCTCAACACTATATAACTTTAGGTCTTACATACATTCACCTGCCATCATGCAAAATTGTTGTTTTTTTTTAATTAGAGAGCGAATAATTTGTTGATTTACTTGTACTGCAGTAAACTTTGGCAAAGACTTTGCCAAGGATAGACAGAATCACTGCAGTAAATGCACAGTAGCAGAGTCTGCCCAGTGTCTGAGGCTGCAGTTCTGCAGAAGGGTTTACTCTTCCATGTAGCATACATCACTCTAGACTGTTGCAACCCAGGTTCGACTCCTAGAGGTGGATGAGGAACAAGGATTTTCCCTCTGGAAACCAGAATTGTCATTGAGAGCTTGGGCTTCAGCAGCCTTGCAGCAGGTGTCATCCACCAGGGATGCTCTGCACAGTCCCTGTGGTATTCATAGCACATCCTGCTTTCCAGGGCAAAATATTTAAATCGTTTTGTGGACCTGAAACACTTTGGTCATTTGTCTCTCCTATTTAAAGAGAAATTCTCAAATCACTACCCTGGTGACATACTGCAAGTAGAAACTATAAAAGTAGTGACCTTCAGATGTGGAGCTGGACCACAGATAAGGTTTGTCTAGACCCCTCCCAGTGTCAGATCTGTAAGTCCTCAGCCTTCTCATGGCACAGCCCATGTTTATTACCATCCTCATGTCTATGCAGAGCAAATGCACTGTGCTCCACATGAGGCTGGCAAGGCTGGAAGTCACCTACTTCTTCCCGAGGAACTTGTTTCCCAAAACACAGCAGGCAGTATTGAGTCCTGCCCTGGCATTCAAAATGACATCTTTCAAGCACATATAGTAGAAAAGGAGGCAGTACTGCTCTCAGCATGAAGAGGCCACGTTTGTTAAGCAGACTGTCTATAATTGGATCTGAAGTCGAGGAAGGGATTATGACTAAAATTAAGATGTCATCATTAACACTGAAGTTGCTGTAAGCTCAGAGGGATTACTTCCGACAAAATTCTATTCATTAAATTACTTTTCCTGGGAAAATTTGAATCAACTAGTGGATCTCATGGTTTGTAGCTCTTTTTAATGGCTTTTGGCAATCTGGACCACAAGTTATTAAAGTTGCCTTCACAAACTAAATGGAAAATTATACTTGCACAGAAATTTTATTTTTCTTCATCCAACATACCTCCAAGTCTGAGTAGTTTAGAGAAAACTCTGGTTTTATTCTCAATACAATATCTTATTTCCATGTGTGCCAAAGTGCAGTACATTTCCAGGCCTCCACCCATGGGAGATAAGAGCACACCTTAAAGGAAGTGGCAGATGGACCAGATGAAACCATGACATATTTCCTTCTCATGTGGGAGAATGACATAATTTCTTACTCACAAGCAGAATCCTTTTTTGGCACATAATCCATCCTTGATTTGATAAAAGGGACACAGTCTAGTCCTCAGAATGCCCCTAGTGTGAGTAACATCAGTTGGGCTACCAGCTTAAGCAAAAATCTGCAAGCATGTTTGCTGCAGGCATCTGTCATTCTCCTCATTGTATTATACAATCCCAAAAACTAGCAGGGATGACAGAGCTGCCCTTTACAAACTTGTCACCTCTTTCCAGGTGTCCGTATAAGATACTTATCTACAAGAAGCTCTTGATCTGATAATACTTTTGAATAAGTCTTGTTTCACTCAGCATGTAGAAGTTGTATCCTGTGACCAAACATGTATTTAAATCCCTAATTAGGACAAATGCTGTGCATTACAGATTGGTTATTTTCAAAATAATGTGTGAAAGAGATGATCAGTGTATAAATGGAGCACAGTTAACATAAAAAACATTTTTTATGATGAAGGATCTCATAAAACTAAGTGAGTGTGTAGAAAGATGACAGATGAGCAGTCACAGTTTACTGTGGTCTGAACATGGTGTGTAATGACAGCCAAATGTCAACAAACATGGGACTTAGTCAAAAAGTGTACTGAAAGCAGAAAGGAAATTATGTTTTCCCACTCTCTAAAACTTACCATCTAGAGCAGAATGAGCTGAAGCCTCTCTCTCTCTCGGAGAGCATTAGAGAAGTAACAGTGAGGGGCAACAAACACAGTTAAGTGGTTGGAGCAGCTGCCTTAGGGGAAATACTAACAAGTTTTGGACTTTCCAGTGTGGAGAGGAGAAGGCTAAGGGTGAAATGGCAGATAATTTCAGTCTGACAAAGCTAGTGGGGAAAGTGAAAGAAAAACTGCTCTTCATAAGGTCCTGTAGGTGATATTCTAAATAACATCTCCTATCGCTGCTTTGCCTTCCTTTCCCAGAGACAGCACTGAGCTGGAAGCACCACAGCTCCAAATCAGTAGGGCATTTCTTCTCTCTGGGTCCTGAGATTATTTTTTGATAATTATCCAGGGGCAGCCTGAAGTCCACAAACCAAGGAATATCAATTTGCTTTTCCAACACAGCTGCACTGGACACCTCTGTGCCTAGGGCTTCATCAGCTGGGCACACCATCCCAGCCACAGCAGAGATGCCAGTGGAGCTGCTTCTGTCAAAGTCCATTTGCCACACCTTCTGGTGGGGCTGGGTGACTTCCAAATACTACTGCTGTCTAAAATCCTATTATGGGTGCTAAGGCAGCATCCCAGCCCCAGTGGCTTACTTCTGAATGGAGCAAGTCAAGGAGGAGCAAATGCAGCCATTCATGACACAAGATTGCATCAAGAGGAGGAGGAAAACCTTAAAGCACAGAAGACTGAAAATAAAGTTAAAAAGCAACTAAAATGGCATTATGGTGGCAAAGCTCGAGGGCATCTTACTTGTCATCACTCAAGAATTCATGGTTTTTAGAGAGGTAGTACATCTAGGGCAACATGAGGGCAAAGCTCTGAATTGTAGAAATACACACACACTACTGAAAGCCACAGGTAGACACAAAAATAACATCCTGGCCGTGCCAAAATTATTGAGATACATTCTGAGTTTAGTGGAAATTAGACCACTAAGCAATTCAGTGATACTCACACAGCATCAGAGAATGAGTGCAAAGCTCAGCAGAGCTGGAGGTCCTTCCTCCAGAGGAACAGCCACCATACTTCCCCTCATCCCTGCATGGTAGGGCTGCCTGCCCACTGCCTTCCCATTGCTCCCTCAGCTCTCCCGCTGCTCACCACGCCTCAGGTGGGCAGTGCCAGGTCTGGTGGGGAATGTGGCAACCCGAGCTTGTCACACCCACCAAGGGCAAGCAGGGAAAAAAGGTCAGTCCCTGCATGCAGTGAGTACAGATGCAGGAGCTGAAGTCAGGCATCCTTTGGAGTATCCATGTGACAGTCTGAATTTGCTCATTGAAAGTTCCCACCTCTCTTTCTCCTGTTGGCCCAAAGAGCGGTCAAAGGTCTGCTCTGAGCAACTAATGTCTAACAGAAGGCTTTTGAGGCACAAATGAAATGACTGATATTTAGAAAGTAATTACATTTTTACATGAATCATGCATAAATTTCAAGACTTGGAGGAAGTGTGTTACAGTAATTGTTTCCTCAGCAAATTATTAACCATGTTCCAGGTGGTGCTGTAAAATGAGCCACGCAGGAGCAGTCTGCTGTCTTGTGGGTGTGTTGTACCCAGTGTCTGACAGCAGGGAACCTTTTGCATCAAAATTGCTTAAATCACAAGCACTTAGCACACTGAATTTCAGTGGCTCTAGGCAGAAAACCACTACCCTGATGATCTCACATTTGCGATTAGAGAGGATAAATGCAGAAGTATTGCAGGCCCCCGTGTGAGATGGTCACTGAGGGAGAAGGTTGCGCTTGCTACAACGTCTGTGGGAGATTTCTGGAGTGAGAACACCACGAGGAGGGGGCAGGTGGGGAGGTGGGAGATTTCTGGAGTGAGAATACCACGAGGAGGGGGCAGGTGGGGAGGTGGGAGATTTCTGGAGTGAGAATACCACAAGGAGGGGGCGGGTGGAGAGGTTGTCAGATTGCACACTAACATCATGAGTTCTCTGGTTGTGACATATGGTGGGATTCACCCTTTTTTCTGCAGCCATCCCTGCCCTGCATTGTGTCTCTACATCTGGCTCACAGCCCTTTCTGGAAGCAATGGCAGAAACAAAGCTTCTCCACAGCTTTGTGGAGAATAACATGGTATTCCCTTTTTTAACTGCAGGGGGTTACATTAGAAACCTAGAAGTCATTCTGTGAACCTCCCACAGAGTCTGCCACATTTAAAAGTGCTGGCCGTGTATGACCAGCAATGTGACATTCAGCAAAATTATAGCACAAGATGCCATGTGCGTCTTGGGTGCCAATGCAAACTCACTGTTGCATGGGTCCTGCAAGTGAAAACACACCAAAGAAATCATGTTATGTCCTGCCCTCTCTGTCCTGTGCTACCCACTGATCCAGAACTGGTGGGGACTGCAGGCAAGGCAGGCAGTTTTCACTGAATGTTATTTAGCGCACCTGGAAGCCACGTCTGATAAAAAGCTGCAGTGTGCTGAACACCACCTCAGCCCACAGCACGTGCCCTCCTAACTGAGCAATGAGTTAGTCCAGGAAAGACAGCCAGAGGAGGACCAGCATTTATCTCCTGTGCTTGTGAGTCAGACACAGGAATGCTTTACACAATGCATTCAGAACTGCAGTCTTCAGAGGTGTTGCAAGAAATGAGTTGCAGGGTTCACTTTTGCAGATTCAATAGTTCATTAGTCCGGGGATATCATCAGTACATTGCCTCTTTGAGTGTCACAGCTTTCTCTCGAAAGCCTTCCCAGGGAGACAGAAGAGCTGTAGCAGATTGTAGAGGCACAGAACACAACTGCTTCCACAACTGCAGCAGCCCTCTGTAGATCCCAGTATCATCACCAGCACTGCTGCTTTCAGGAGCCCTTTCTCCCATTTATACCTGAACTCCAAACAGCCCAAGAGAGAGAAGCTGGGTCTTTAAAGCTTTCCAAGGGGTTAATGTTAAAAGGCTTGTATTTGTGAGGGTTAAATCCACAGTACATCCATTGACTTTTTTGAAAATACCTTTCTTTTACTTGACTAAATTTTATCAATAATTCTCCCAAATCAAAAATCTTGTAGTACCCTGCAAATCTACACAGTGCCATAATAACCAATAAGTGTGTTTTTTCCCCAAAGCATAAGAAAACTTTTCTTCATGCAGTTCATTTGTCATGATTAAATTAATTAAAGCTGGACATGCTCCATAATTCCTCTTGCAGATCTGATCTGTCTTCTTGAAGAGAGCTTTTTATAACAGCTATTACACTATAATTGGCATTTTGTGTGTTCTTGGACTTTTTTCTGTATTTATTTTATTTTATTTGGACTCTGTGAGTTTTGCCATTTTGGCCTTGGTGCGCTCAGTGCTGTGACTCACGTATTCCACAGCCACTGCCAGATCTCCGGGTCTGGCACTGTAATTATCACATTAGGATCTGACATTGTAGCCCTGACTTAATAAATAGCAGAACAGTGATTAGAATCGCTGATTGATCTATTCCACAGTTTTGGACACTCACATCTGAGATGAACAGAGGGACTGCAAATATTAAACATTGGAAGTGTCAACGTTCCAGATTAAATTAGTATTAATCAGTCATTCCAGGTACACTAGCTTTTATATGTAGTAAGAGTTGCTATATTTGGTAATCTGGTGATGATCAGCTAAAACCATGGCTCAGATTAATCTTATAAACTGTAAGGGAAAACCCCAGCCTTTCTCCATGCCCACCTCACTGGGAAAACCCCAGCCTTCCTCCATGCCCAGCTCACTGGAGCCATGCAGATCAGAGCAGATGTTTGGGGTGCCTTCAGGTGAAATTCACAGTGCCCTTCAGGAGTGCAGCTCAAGCACTGCAGTCACAGGTGGGCATTCAATCTGCAGTACCAGCCTAGACCAGGTCCAAAACAAGAAAAGCCCTGAAATGTGCAGTGTGGATGCTCAGCACCAGCCCTCTCACTCCACATCCACAGGTCAGGCAGTAACACACTCCAATGGTGTCTGAGCTACAGCTCCATGGAGGGGATGCTGCTGCTTGTGATTCTTCATCCCACAGCTTCTCCTATCTCTTCTGAAAACTTAGGGCAAGCCTGGAGCCAGCAGGGTAAACCAAAAAGGCCAGTGAGGGGTTGACTGGGATGTGCAAGGTGGAGGCATATCTTTAGATTGTTCTGATCCAAAGGCAGTGCTGTGCCATTCAGAGGCCAGCAGAAGCCATGGAAGATAGAATTGCAGGGATGTCTGCTTGTTGTGAACAGGAGAAATTAGGTGGCACAGCTCCTTGTGGCAGCTTGTGGCAGCTCGTGGCAGCTCTGGGGAATGGGCCTACTTCATTGGTTTTCTTTTTTAAAAAAATGTTTTAGAAAGAAATTTTGTTGTCCTGGAAGAAGTGAAAGGAGATGAGTAAGGGCATGAAAACTTACTAGGTAACTCCAAATTTTTATCATAGTCTCTGTGTATCCAGTGATGCTATGAGGATCAATGGCTTTTATTCCTAAAGGCTGTATGATCAACATGGATGTTTTACATTTCTTCAGAACCTGCTTGGTTTAGATTTGTAGCTTGACAGATACAGAAGGGACTAAGGAAATGTGCTGATTGCATAGAGCTATAATTTCAATTCATAAATATAATCTTAAAAATTACTTTAATTTTTGTGTAATTTTGTCTTCATTTTTGAATGGGTTGACCTTACATTGTGTGCTGACAGCTCAAAAGCATTCATCCAAAATCCAGCAACACGGATTTCGTCTGTGCTTGTTTCAAAAGGCTTCTTTTTTCTGTTCCTGTCAACACTTTATTCTAGATCAGAAATTCCCTTCCAGGGAGATCTCAACAGCACACAGGTATTGAGTCATTCTGCAATGTGATGTTTTACGCCTAGGGAACTGCTACAAGTCATCCCTTCAGCAGAGGCAATTGTGGGAAAACAGTTAGCATGCTCACTCCTTTCCAGTGCATTTCGTGCAGGAAAATCATGCAGCCCAAAATGAGGAATCCAAGTTTTACCTTATTCGTGTTTCATTTGCCTTCATCTGGGAAGAAGAACTGCCAGACAGGAGACTTGGCTTCTCTGAGTCAGATGCAGACAAAAAAGTAATGACTGTACCTCTGACCAGCACAGTCAAGAGGAAAACAGCACAATTATGCCCAACAGGAAGTAAGGATTAGGGCTAACCATGCCAGCTACCTGCTTTTGTCAGTGAAGTCTCATTTCACTTCTCTTCCTCTCCAGAACTGGGGTAAGATTACTCGTCTAGATTTCTGAAGTGTTTCCAGGCTAAAGGCCAAACACCCTTGCTAGGAGTGATTTACTTTTAACTCTGTCACCACAACACCATTTGTATATGTGGGAAACTGTGCACTCATATCTCTGAGGCTCTCAGTTATTCCTGCCTTGTGATCCTAGGTTGCTTAGTAGCCTGTGTTCAGAGTTGTAAGGAATCCTTACTGCACTTCTTAAGTAGCAATTTTGCCCAGCATGCAAAATCGTTCCTCTATATGAAAATATTCTTAGGGATTTCCTACTGACATTCAAAGGCAGTCATCTATTTTATTTATTTTATTACAAGGCATGTAAGTAAAAACTTGCATATCTGAAAAAGATATTAGATAGAAAACAGTAATAAAATTAACATTATTATCTTAAGAAAATTGGTAATAAATACATTTCCCCTCGACATTACAATGCTTGTTATTTTGCACAACAATAAATACAGCATAGCTCTGGCATAGAGAAAGACCAAGGATGGATACAAGAAGTCCATGTGGGGTCATAAAAAAGCTCTGGTGATTTTTAAAGGTTTGGCATCCTGCACTTGATGCACTTTGATACAACTTGCACTTCAATTTTAATTTTACTGTGATTTTTAAAAAGTCCCATAATAGGAAAATATGAGAGGAAATTTGTTTGTCTATAGGATTTTTCCTTTAAATATTTGCAAAGTAAGAGTTGTGTAAACTCACTGAAACTAATCCTTGAAATAAACAAAAAATACCAAACAGATATCTTGGTGGTTATTCTACAAAAATACATTTTTTTTCAGCTGTGGGTGCTCAAGCCTGACCAGCCAACTGGCAAAGGACCAATCTCCAGCCAGTTCCTCCATTCTTTATACAATTTAAAAAAAGAAATATTAATAAAAAGGAGAAAGTAAAGACAGTAGTATTCACTTCCCAAGTCATGGCATTTGAGGTTCTTAAACTATTATCCAAAGGTGAGAGGAGAAAGAACAGGTGTATTCCAGAACAGTTCCCAGCATAATTTTGGGTCATTCTGGTCTATACATTTTTAAGAACTACTGACAAAATAAAAAGGAAGAGAGATATTTCCATGCACTGTGCTGTTCTTATGCCAGCACATATTATCACAATCACAACTGTGAACCTAAGTCACTGATAGCCCAATCTAATATAGATTGATTGATTGTCCCAGGACAAAGTTAGATAATGTCCACAAAATGCCACCAGCTCTGGCAGAGTCCAGTGTTCTTAAAGTACTGATAGGTCATGGCAAGACTTGGACTTGAGTTTGAAGGCCATGTTCTTGTTGTTCTTGGCAACTATTTTGCCCCAGAACCGCCTGGCTTTTTTGGGGATGCTCTCTCTCCGTTTCTGTAGAGCCAATCGCTTCTCATTCTTTTCCTTGCTGTCCCTCCGGAGCCGGACTTGCCGCACGATGCCCTCGAACAGCTCTTTCACGTTGTGCTGCACAGCTGCTGAGGTCTCAATGAACTTGCAGTCAAACACGACAGCGCAGGCTCGTCCCTCTGCAAAATTACAAGGTGGACACATTACATGGGGTCACAAGCTCCGGGGAGGCAGGGAAGCAGAGACAGGCTGCAATGTGCGGGAGAGTCAGAGGCACCAGGGAATTCCTCAAGCTTAATATAGGCACAGATAAGTCTTTAATCACTTGATACTGCCTGCTAGCCCATGATCCATCTGCTCTGTGCCACAGTCCCTTCCCAGAGCAGGGCCGGGAGTAAATCCCCTCCCAGGAAATCCCAGCCCATGCTGTTGGCTGTGAAAGTAGCGTGGAATGACCAACTTGAGCTGAGACACCAAAGGCTGGGAGGCCAGCAGTGCCCCAAAACCACCTGGTCATCTTTGATACAGACTCCCTTAAGCTGCATTGAAGGGTGATGATAGCACCCTGCAGGCACACAGCACATCATAGGAGGCAGGGTGCTTTCCTCCTTCATGAGCTGTGTGTGTAAATCAGACCCTGGGGACTGTAGCAATTTCAGTGAGAACAGACACATGTACAAAACCCTTAACAGAGCAAAATTACATCTATGGCTTTAGGGGTACATCTGAAATCATAGTTCTTATCCTCAATTACACAAGCCTAAGCTAAACCTGGCAGCTGTCTTTCACACACAAGCCAATTTATTGTCTTCTGGCTTGCTGTGAATTCATTGCCAGGGCCACTAAACTGACATGAGTTGACCTGCCATCTTTCAAAAAACTTTCAAAATGGGCAGAGAGGAACAAGATGGCAACCCTGGGCTCCCTATGAACTCCCCAGTTCAAGTTTTCACTTGGGGCAACTGTGACAGGAGCCAGAGGAACTGTGCACATCCACAGGAAAAAGAAAGTCTAGCTCAACTGGGAAACAGAAGAGCAGAACAGCATCAGAGAGAAGAAAATGCTGAGCATGTTTCTGATGGGCAAAGATGAGAACATCTAATGCACTGCTATTTGTTACGTTATGTCACCTCAGCCTTAGGGAAGACTCTCCAAGAAGAAATTTTACTGACTGCAGATGTTGAGAGCCAGCAGCAGTGTTCCCAAAGTCGCTCCATTCCTATTTATGGGCTTAGCGGTTATTAATTTGTGTGCAGCCAAGGGAAGGCTGGTTTAGCATCCCAAAGCAAGGCAGTAAGGAAACCTCTCTGAAAGGCTGCACAGTTCCTACCCAGACTAGCAAAACAAAGACTGAGAGGGAATTTTAATTCATCAGGGAGGACAGACAACTAGCTATGAAGAGGAGAAATTTTGGCAGCAGAATAAAGGGGACTAAACTTGTTATGCCTAAATTTGTGTTGGGAATCCAAGGGGTTTCCAGCCACCAGAGAAATAACATATTGCAGTGGTCTTATGCTAGGAGCTGGAAGGAAAGAAATCCCTTTTATGATGGTACTTAATAAATATAGAAAAGGGATTATCTGACATATAACAGTGTTACCAAGGAAGGCTAAAGGACCTGGCAGACCCTTCCCAGTCCTCTGCCCTCTGTTCCAGTCCTCTGTTGTTTTATTGCTCTTTTATTGCCCAGTCCTGATCACAATGTACTCTCTCGGCCAGAGCACCGCAGTTTGACCAAAAGCTACTGAATGACTTTTAATGTTTATCTCGGGTTTATGCTCACCCTTTCCTTACCTGCCACTGAAACTTCACGGCACCTGACAAGGTCACTTTTGTTGCCAACCAAAATAATGGGGATATCTTCTTTCTGGCGTGCCCTGCGGAGCTGTATCCTGAGTTCAGAGGCCTTCTCAAAGCTTGCTCGGTCTGTGATGGAGTACACGATCAGGTAGGCGTCTCCCACTTGCATGCAGTGGTCCCGAATCCATTCTCCCTCACGCTGTTCAGATCAAATGGTCAGACATCGTTATGCCCAGAGCAGGTTTTACTTAGAAAGTAAAACATTAGAAAATCCAAATACATTCTTGCTGTAAACTGTAATGGGTATGGCTTGAATCACAGCTATACTACAAGTAATTCCAATGTGGTGATGGTATGAATACTTCATCACAAAGGAGGGCAAAAACTTGCCCCAGATAATTTATTGTGTTGGCTTTAGGCTGGAATGAACATGGTCTGGAAAGAAATGAATGTTGAATGTTTTGTTTTATCATTTAAAAAAATGAAGACTTGTACTTCTCAGGCTCATGCTGCAGAGCCATCAGGCATACTTGCCTTGATGTGGAGTAGGATTAATCCTATATCTTCCCTAATTTTTCTGTATGGAAAACACCTATTTTCTTTCCCAAAAAAAACCCCTACTATTTATATTAGCAGTCATTCATATGCACTTTCCTTTCAGCATTTGAGTAGAACAAATTAAAGTACCTTATTGTCCCACATGTCAAGCAGTATAACAGTTGCACTTTCCCCATCCACCATCAGGGTTCTTTCATATGTGTCTTCTGGAAAGAAAAGCAGAAATGTTGGTAATACATTATTTTTTGTCATCATGTACATTACAAAAAATCAAGTAGTTTTATGTGGGTGATTTGTTCACAGTTAAAGTTATTGAGCCAAATTTTAGGCCGGCTCACATCCAGTTCTTTTCTCATTTCCATCATCACTAAACCTGCACTCTATTCATTACTGGTTGCCTTACTTTCCATGATAAATGAAGGAGGCTGAAAGATCAGGAAACAAAATGTTCATTATTTTGGCTGATATTCTCTTTATCTTATGTGGGAGAGAGAAAATAGAACCAGTGGAAGAAATAACCAAAGGCTGAACATTTGCCCCATGGGAGCAGCAGAGTCCAGCAAGGCTGAGTAATGGAAAATATTTGCTTTCACTTTAGCACGGACAATTTACGGGTGAACAGTCACTGCTGCTGAGAGCAATACAGCAAACAGCCCACTGAGGGAGGAGGACAGGGTGTCGTGAGACAACAGCTTCGAGTTTGAGAGAGACTCAGACTTCTTCTGCACACTAGTTCTATCTCGTTTCAGTTCCCCACATTACCTTCGATGTCAGATAGCAAAAGAATTAAAAAAAACACAGAAGGCCAGTTGCTTTGTACTGAGGCCACAGAAATTCGTACCTAGATTAAAAATGCCATGTGGCAAAATTCTACCTGGATCTAAGGGGGCTGTTGCCACTCTGAATTTTGATTAACCCTTGTTGTGAAATGTCAGTCTAACTTCTGCTTCAAACACCAATCTTTCTTCTTTTCCTCAGAGTTGGGGATATTTGGATAAATGATAAGGAGTTTGGACCCTTTTCTAATCTTGCACTACTGGTCAGTGAAAAAAAAGCCAGTCTGAGGGCTTCTGAGCATATCAGCCCTCTCACTACAGCACTTAAAGGATCTGTCCCAACCACACTTGTGATAGGGCTCTCTCTAATCTGTGCCTCATGAGACTTCTGCTGGGCATTGATGGAGGGAACTTTCCCCAAAATTGTGATCACAGCCTTTCCTCGAAGCTAGGAATCTACACCCATGCAAAAGAACAAGTCAATAATATTACATATTTAAAATCAAGTCAGATAGAGCCCATGCTTAAAATGTCAAGATGAAAAAGACAAAGCTAATCACTAGGAGTAGTTTCCCTTGCAGTCCCAAGAGTATGACACTTGGTTCATGAGTTAGCTTCATCTTACAGTCAGTAGCAGAGCCTGTCCATAAAAGCAGCTGTACTCCTCTGTGAGCTGCTACCCTGAAACTATCCTCTCGTGTAATAAAATTTCCAGTTTGTAAGCTAAAGTTCAGAAAATAGTTTCTTCAAGTGATTGAGCATCTGTGTGAGAACTAGCTCCATGTACACCAGAGGACAACATCCAGAAGACTCCTTCTCCACTGTGTTACAGATGGAGAAGCTACAAATACATAATCTCTCCTTGAAAATATACTATGCCTAAATAATCATATTCAACACTGATTTTTGCCTTGGTCAGTCCTAAGGAACTTCCACAGAATATAAAACACACTGAAAGTGAGCACTTGGTTCATTTCATGCTTTTCTCCAAGCTGACACTAAAAAAGGAGAGATGTAACAACACCAGGTTTTCAACACCTCTGCAGAGAGGGCCTTTAAAATCTGTCACTGCTACACTCCAAGCAATGTTGCTGAGAGTGTGATGGAAAGAAACCACATAGCTTCAGTTGAAGGAAAACCACCTGACAGTTAAATGAAAAGCGAATCAGCTGCACTTTCTGACTGCTTGTCCAAGGATCCTACTCTACTTCATTCGTTTAGCACTAGGAAAAGTTTTATCAGAGATATTCCATGCTTAGGAGCTGGTAGAATTACGGGAAGGAGTATTGAAGGCAGAAGGCAAAGCACACCTAAACCAGTGAATTTCAAATCCCCCAACAGGCACAAAGACCTGTGTCCCTAGTCTGAGTCAGCAAACAAGGAAAATGTGGATCTGACCTTCCTGATGCGGGGCTTTATTAAATCCTGGGCAAAACCTCCCCTAAACGGAGAGCTAAAGATATGAAAAAAAGCTGTCCTGCCTGTGCCCCACTGAAAGCTGGAAGAGAAGTCCAGAAACTCTGTGGTAGCACTAGCAGCATCACACCTAGGGAGTATAGGCAGGAGAAGGAAGGGATATGGGAGAGACAGAGAAAATCCTGCATGCTGACAAAAAAAACAGGCAGCAAATTGCATGTCCCCTGAAAGCAACAGCGACTGTGTCCTTAAAGCCACAGCAGATTTTTTGGCAGCACAACCCTTCCACATCAACATCTTCCATACAATATAGCTCAGGATTTGGTGCCACAGCTTCACCTTCTGCATGATCTGACCTTTGGGCTTAAAGAATGCTTTGCAATCCTAAATAAAGCAGGGGACAATAGCATAGGGGGAAGCATCAGAGAAAACCTACAGCTTATGCCTTTCCCCCCACCTCCTGACGGGCAACAGGAATTTTCCTACTCTGTTGAAGGACCTTTATCTCTTTTCCTCCTGGAGAAACCATAGCGTTCAAGTAACATGAAAGAGGGTTTTTTACTCAAAATTTTATATATTTCACTCAAACTCCTTACAGCCTGCAGTAACTCAATGAGTTTATACAGAAAGGCTGAGATGACTTCTAATGGCAAATATTTTGGAGGTGACTTTTTTAATATACAATTTTAAAGTATTTAATTCTTGCAAATCATGAGGACCTTCAATTTTTATCTCTCCCACCAGGGAAGCTGGAGTCAGCCCTGTGATTCCAGTGGTGACACAAATGTTGGACCATCACAAAAGCTGAAGCAGCCTCTTGTGTAGCATCATGGCAGACAGGAATGAGGCAGTTTCAACATGTATTTGGGAATGAAATGGCATGGGAATCTGAACTGCTCTCTTTCAGGGGCTTTCAGTCGTTATTGGAGAGTATCTTGCTCATGTTATTTGTTTTCTTGTTCTCTTAAAAGAAGTGCTCGAGTTCAATCAGTTTTGATGATCAGACCCAAACCATGGTCACCCCTGGTTTTTATTAAATGGCCTCTCTATTTTTCTGTGCCAGTTGCTACTGGCAGAGCTGACTGAAGCAAACACCACCACCCCAGGAGACAGTTACCTACCTCCCAGCACCTCACAGTCACTGTCGATGCTGTCGTGCACCCCCGCGAAGATGTTGGCCAGCGAGGACTTGCCCACGCCGTGCTCCCCGATCAGCACCACCCGGTAGCAGCTGCTGCCGGACTCGGACGAGATGACGGAGTCGGATGACTCCGAGGACCAGCTCCTTCTGTAATATTCATCAGGACTGATGGTGTATCGTTTCTGGGGGTTGTACTCATTGGAGTCTTTCTGGACCAGCAGATTCTTTCCATCAGCAGGGATGCTCCACCGCTGCTGCTGCTGGTGCAGACTGTTGTGGGTGCGCCGCATGGTAACGTTGTTGAGAGTCATTTCTAACCCCTAGTAAGAAATATGGAAATCACAAATATTACCCACAAAGTATTTAGAAATGCTCTCTAGCTTCACAGCAGTACATCATGCTCCTCTGTAGGGACCTACTATATGAGAAAAATTAGCCTTTCTGCACTCTTTCATACTTGGTGGAACACAAAAGTATTTCTCATTAGTCAGTTTAGCCTGTTTCCTGGGGATAATACCACCCTCACATGCTAAATCCTATCTTGTTTAGACCTTACAAGCTCAAGGCTGTGCCAGGTGCAGCCCAGTCCTGGATTGCTCTGTCCCAGGAGGAGAAGGAAGGGACCGTGCTCACCACACCTGTCCTACACAGCAGCTTTATCCCTGCTGAGAGACTGCCCATGGTACAGGCAATGCTCCTCATCCTTTGGTTCGATGGGGGACTAACAGAGGCACTGGCCTTAGTTGCCTCCAACTACAAGTGCAACTGGGTGTACAGCATCTTTCTCATCTCAGTTAAGAGCTGAAACTTTTGGAAAAGCAATAAGACATCGTTCACTGCACTCTTAGACAATCCTGGTATAAAAAAAAGAGTCATGCAAGCAAGTCTTGCTAAGATGGGGTGGATTTGGGTCTTGTCTGTGGCCAGCTAAACAAAGAATGATTCTGCCTCAGACAGTGACTTTTTGTCTGGTAAGAGGGAGGACATAGTGAAGTCCAACAGCTTTTCTGAGGAGCTACAGGTTATAGCTTTTACAGGAGACATCACTGGGAGAAAAGGCTCATTAATTTATAGATATTAAATCAATAACTTAATTACTGCACAATTAATTAGATAGGTTCACTCTTCTTACATAAGCATAGCTCTTAATTACATTTTACTCAGCAAACTCTATTTTGCCTTGCTTGGAGGCAGAGAACAGTGATGTCATTCTCACAGGCCAACAGCTACCATTTTTAGGAAAGTTACTTTGATGCATTCCAGCTCCCAAAGTGACCGTTATTTAGACATTTTTCTATTTGCCATACATCTGATATTTCTCAGCTCTCTCCTCCATATCAGTAAATAATTGTTCATAAAATGCACCCAACCACTTTCAAACCTCAATAATAGGTGGTGATCTATAAAAAGTACAGCAAAGCATCAAAGCAACATGTACAAATTGCTATTCTTCTTCATACAAAACTGTCTGCAAACTTCTGTGAATAAATGCCCAGCAGGACATAAGACCAATATACAGAAAAAACACTGTCTGAACTTATTACAGCATACATAATATTTTCTCTGATGTGCAGTACTTCAGGGCAAAATAAGATCATTTACATGGTCCTAGTCACAGTAACTTTGTCAGCAATAAATGTATCTAAAGAAAAAATCATGCACTAAGCAAAGGCTGCTTCACAAACAAAATTAAATATTTACTGTTGTTGAATTTTAAAATGCACTTTTTCCTTGCACTATCCCCATTGAAAGGGCCAGATAAGAAAAGCCAGATTCAGTCAAACAGTCTGATTCAGTCAAACAACAGAGTGTAACTCACAGCCTGCAACAAGCAGTCACTCACAAAACCATCACAAGCACAAACATTTTTACAATTTAACCTCTAACAAATTGTCATCCTTCATTAAACAAAGCCAAACGAATCCCTGTCACACATCATGCTTCAAATTCAAACTGGTTTTGATACCCCACACTGCATTTAGCTGCAGGTCTCCAGCACCTTCAGTAAAAGGCTGGGACCGAACCCACTCTTACTTGTGCCAGGCTCCTGCAGCCAGTCTGCTCCTTTGCTTCCACTGCCCTTCTCCCTCGGTGGGCTGTGACACACTGAGCAGCTCTGCCGAAGTAAATCCTCTCCTGCTTTGGGGCTGCCTCTTTAATTCTTTCTCGGCAAACCTGGTTTATATTAAGCCCATCTGATCAGAGACAGGGCTTTTCCGTGACGTGGTTGGCCTTTCCATACAACAGCCAGCCCCCAGCTGGGAGGAAGCAGACATGCAGAAGAGAAAAAAACTTGCAAACAATCTCAAAAGACTTACTCAAAATCATATGATTGCTTTAATATTGCCAGTAAAATAAACACTTTTGGTTCTTGCATGATGAAAACAGGAAAGTGGAACAAAACAAAGTAATACATGCCATTTAACCTCAGATAGCTTTTAATTCAAATGTTACCAAAATTAATAATGATTTAAAAATTACCCAAGTTTATTTAATGTATTAAGTCCTGTAAACGTATTATGTATCTGTTTTCTGTCTGCAAAACACATTAACCCCCTGCTGGACAAAAAATTTATCTGGAATAAAATATCTGAAGGTTAGTTTGAAATTTTCTTAGAAGTAGGAATATTATTCTAGGGGCTTTGTTGGGGGGTTGTTTGTTTGTTTTGTTTGTTTGTTTTAAAAGCTCTAATATTTACAAGCCTGTTTTTTGCTGTTACCCTCCAGGTGACTGTACCTAGTTTTCTGAACTGCATAACCAGCTCTCTCTCACTTCTGCTTCAATGTTTTAATACCAAATGCTTGAAAAGACATCCAACTACAAATGCAGCGTTACTGCAGCTGCATGTTGGCAAAGATGCATCAGAACACGAAGTCTGCACGAAGTCACACAGTGTTGATGCTGTGCACAGGAACAATCACTATATACTGTACATACCACAAACCCAGGATCTGGTCCATAAATTTTTATAGTCTCATAGCTGATTGGCAGAATAAATTTTGCCAGAAGGAAACAAAATCCAAACCTGATGAAACTTGTGACAACATACTTCTTCATTAATGAAGGAAGAGTAAGAAACTGTCACAGAACTGCTGGCTAGGACTAACACAACTTTTATATAAGTATATGTAAAGCTCTGGATTAATTATGAGCTCAAAACCAAGGTCCTACAGCTTTCTACATATTTACATTTTATATTTACAATCTCTTAGTCCCTGAACCTAATAGGACTAGTTCTTGTCCTAGAAAGTCTGAACAACTTTGCTTTTGAGCAGGTGAAGGAATTAGTTTTTTCATGCTGCAGGCAAGCAAACCTTTCACTGATCATGTGCCTTTATTGAAGGAAGCACTGATATGCAGAAAACATCTCTTTTTATGATTGCAATTGAAATCTCCTTGCTTGGTTTCCCCTTTGGTTTTATTGCATTCATTTGTCTTTCACGAGTCTTTTCAGGGACCTCCCGAGCCATTTTCAAGTTTAAAAAGCCAGGAGCTTTTCACAATGTACTAGGCACCCATCAATGTACTTGGAAATTATGCAGACCTACCAAGGGTAGAATTGAGCAAAAATATGTCCTGATTTTCCTTCACCTGTGTTTCAGTGCTTGGCAGCAGCTGAACTGACCCCAGGTCCTGCATGTTCACCTCACCTGTCCCTTACACATCAGGCTCTGGGCCTCTGCTGCTGAGTGATAATCTCAAAAAACACAAAGTGCCACATCCCTCTGTATAGGATGTACAGAGGTGCTTGCAACACTTATTGTGTGAAATGGAACAACATCTCCATCAGGGAAGGTTTGTGGCATGGACAGTAATTTGCAAATAGTTTTGCTGTTGGCACACTCTACTGAAGTTTCTCATTTTTTTGAAACATGCTGAAAATCATGAAGGTGAGTGGGTGGTTGGTGGACTGTGATCTGCACCTCAAGTTTGCTTAGTTCTCTTTAAGTTGTCTGTAATTTGTCACTGCTGAGTAAAAGAGCAAAACCTGTCCACTGCAGGACTGGAGAGATTTATGGCCACACTGATTGCAGCAGAACTGCAGGCTCTAATGTCTCACCCAAATGTTTAACATATATCATAGAAGAAAGTGCAGACAGAAGAAATAAACCAAAGTCAGAAAAGCCTTTGTGTTTAGTTGTAGTTACTGTTAGATTAGAAATTGCTAGACGTCATCTTTCATATCGTCTTCATAAAATTCAAGGCAGACAAAGAAAACATGTCTCTCCAAAACCACACGATATATCTCTTCCATGAAGCTGTGCATAAGGGTTGTCCCAAACACGGCAGAAAGTACTTGTACTTGGGGAACTTGCACATGTGCTTTCCTTTGTACTGTCTCCTCTGAGCCTGCTCTGGTTTTCCAACTGGACAATTAACTCTCCAGGTGCCATCCTGCACTACAGTCTGCCTCTGCATGATGAAGCATTCTTGTTCTTCAGGGAATGCCATCGGTACTCATGAACTTTTCTCACTCTATCTGTGGGAAAAACACTTCCTTACTTATTTTTAAAGTTGGGGAGAGGTGCAGCCTGTTTAGTTTCCTGGTTCTTACAAGGGATAAGAGCAGGTTGATTAATGAAGTATATAAACTGAGTCCTTCTCAGGGACGAATACAATCCCATAGTTCTGTGGAGACTGGTGCAGTCCTGGTCTGTTCTTCCTTTTGCACTCTCTGCTGGTCGACACCTCTGCAAACCAGGCTGCCCAAGACACAGGCCCCAGAAGAGACAAACCATAAGGCCAGGTGCTGTCGCAAAGCACACGAGCGCTCAGACGTAACTGCCTCGTGCAATACTAAAATTCAGAGGACTTGTTTTCACCCATTTTATCCACTCTCATTAATCACATCTTAAAGGAATTCCCCCTGCAGCCAGGATGAAGTAAACATTGCAGAGGAGCAGCTCTGCAATCCTCCCTCAGCCAATTACAATTAGGCCAGGTGATGCCCAGAGCAATTAGGCAGAAATTTTCCATTGGAGAGAAAAGCAGTGCTTTTTAGCTGACACTGAATTAGCCAGTTTGTATCTATGTATAAGATGTCAAAAGTAGTTCCTCAAACCACCTTCTGGCATGAGGGTTGTCCATAGAGAGGACATAAATCATGTTGGAGCAGTAGGGAAATTCAAGGGGTGAAAAAAGTAAAAAAAAAAAAAGGGAAAATGAAGTTCAGATTTATTTCAATGACAATTGAATGCAGCATGTCTGAAAGTGCACTTTCTCCCTATACATTCAGCAGAGGAGCACATCTTCATCTCTCCCCTCAGAAGACATGACTTAGCAGACTGTGTTCCCAATAGTGAATTGCCTGCACAAACAATGAATGAAGTCCACCCACCTTATTCTCCTCTAGACCACTGTGGCATTCCACATTTTGCTCTGCTTCTCACATCTGGCAGTGCTGGCTGGCCTCTAGCTATTCTCAGCCCCACCAATAACATCAGCTATGGACAGAAATTAATTTGGGTGCTGGACTGGATAGTGCTGGACACACTGGGAGTGTCTGTAGTCACTGCATGCCCTAGGGGAGCTGCTCCATTGTCACCATTCATTTCTACTGCACAGGCAGCTTGGTGAACAAATGTAGAACAAAAGGCAAAAATAGATGTGGGATGAAGGAGCACTGGGCCCACAGCAATGGGACAGTTTGCTTATTTACACCAACTCATGTCCACAGCTTTGCCTTTGCCTATCCCAATTCACATCCAATGACTGGGTACAAAGTTTCACGGTGACTGAGAAAGGTATAAGGGATCAAATACTCTGAGACTGGGATGTGTGAGGTAGGGAAATGAATGATTGTGTGCCTGAGGTAAATTACTGAGGGTCTTAAGAGGGGGGAAAAGGCAGAGAAAGACACTAAGAATTTAAGGAATAGTAAAACATTGATTCATTTTAAGGGAAACAAGCAGGAGCAACTCAAAGTGCCACGATCCACTCTAAAAAATAGCCATTGCTCACTTCAGTGGAGTAGATTTGATAGACTGTTCCCAGCAATTCCTTGCAGGGAGTACTGAATTTGTTCCACCAGCTTCTTCCCTTCCACATCACAGCACCATTTTTACAATCCTTTAACTGTGTTCTGAAAGCAGAACATGGTCCTTTGGTGAGGAGCACAAGGCTAAGGAGGAAGCACTGATCTGTACTCCTTGTACACAAGTTAGCTGTACAAGCCAGCATTAGAGCTCTCAGGGAATGGGATTACCTTTAATCAGCTGACTCATTGGAGAACCCCTTATTAGTCCATTACATGCAGATAATCTGGATTCTGATGTACCCAAAGGAAGGTGTGTTCTATATCTGTGCACTGCAGAGCTTTGTGGACTATAACGGGTATCCAGAGATATTTTTTCCATTAATGCATTAAGCCAGCACAGTTGAAGACTCAGCAGAGAGTGAGAATTGAGCAGCCGGGGAAGACATACAGTTCAGTTCATAATTAAATACAAGCTACTTTTTAGTCTAGTTAACTGAAAAGAAATTAAAACAACTGTCATCTTTGGGGGGAGAAAAAAGACCAATGACAAAGAGCAAATAGCAAAACTGGCTTATTACAGTAAGAGTTACTTAGCAAAAGGAATATTTCCCAGTCTTGCACTCAATAATGCTAATGAATTCTGTCAATAATTGCCCGAGGAACAGGATTAAGTCATATATGACATAAATAAATGTGCTTTTCAATGCAAATTAAAAAAAAATCAGAATATACTAATAATAGTAGGATGTGAGCTAGCCATAAATGTTCTTCGAATACTGAGCTAAAAAAACCTTCAGACAAATGGCTCTGGCACAGATGATTTTTTGCAGTTGGTATCTTTGTAGTATGCCACAGTCCTCAGTGCAATCCTGTTCAGGAGCCACACTCTCCTTTGCAAGCTACAGGATTCACAGGATTTGATAATTTGATTTTATACCACTAAGTGAAGGTGATAATTTAACAATAGGTAACTTCTGCATCAGCAAACCATAGGTTAGAAACTGTAGCAGAGCAATGGGCCTCTGACCTGCAGAACTGTTTAAGGGAGACCCAGAAAAAGTCTAATGCTCCAAATGCAATTTCTTCTTCACTGTGGTGCCCAAGACTCCTACACTGAGTGCAGCCAACAATAATTATCAATACTCAGGCTTACTCACACAAAAATAAAAAGGAAGCCCTCAAAACACTGCCAGTAGAAGCAAATCTACTTTTAAAATATTCCACCTGATGGCCAGATCTTGATTTTCAGGTCCTGATTACATTTATCTACACAACAAGCCTGCCTGGGATGGAAAGAGAGCACCACTGAGCTCTCCAAGCCACCTAGGCTTGCAAAACACCTTCTGTTTCACATCATTAAAAAGTGTTTGGGGCTCATTGTCTGGGTGGAGGAGTCCCATTGCTGGGGCAGGGCATGACATGGGGTTCAGGCCAGGGTAAGGGAGTCCTGGAAGGGTGGGTAGGGCTGTGGGTGTCTTCAGGACCCCAATACCCACTTGGTGCACTCCTTGAGGAAAGGTAGTGGCACATGACTGAGGTAGAGCTGAGTTTGGTTGGGCTGGTTTCAGTCCAGGCAGCACCAGGGCTGTTATTCACATTTGCACCAGGAGAGAGTTGACATGCTAAAACGCAAAGCACACGGCAGTGGCTAAACCAGATCTTCTTCCAGAAGATCAGGTCACAGCTGGGGTATAGTGTCTGGGCATCACATCCTTCCCCAGCTCTCTTTACTGTGCAGTCAACCAGCAGTAACAAAACCACAGCTAAATATGGTCTTGGAGGGAGCTCTCATCTTTCCCCGTTTACAGTATCATCCACCCAATGTCCCTGGTTCAGCGTTCGGCTGCCCGCTTGCCACACTACTACCTAGTAAAGTGATGCTTCATGTGATTGCTCAGTGATTCACTGCCTTGTTTGGATTTTCTGGCTCCTGGGCTCATGTTTATCAGCACAACACACACTCTCCAGCGTCAGGCTTTAAGCGGATTGGAGCCACACAAAATGCCTTTGAGCAAGATGCTCTACACAGTCAGGCGTAAATAATGTCTATTTAATTGAACAACAGCACCTCTTTTATTTACATGGCTTTACCCTCATGCCTTTCATCATGTACTTTCCACTTTGCCAAAGTGTAAGATGTGATAATGAGCATACAAGTGAAGATATGTGGTTTATTTTCTTTTTGAAGACCTAATTCTTCATCTCTGTTGTACTGTGTTCATGACAGGTCAACTGATCACCAGGCCCTGCAGGTAGGATTCACTTCACTTCAATTAAACTGCTTGCCTGGGTTCCCAGTGGGAAGCAGATGGGGTTAACCAAGTAGCTCCAGGGTGATTCACCTAACACATCTTACGTGAATCATGGAGATGCCTCTCTCCCCACTGACAACAGGGGGATGGGGAGATGAGTCTCTCTGCACTAACGCTGGTGTTAAACTGCACTGTGTGAAAGTTATACTGGCAGCCAAGTGAAATGAAGAAATCCCTAATGGCCTAAAGGCTAGTTTATATGAAGATTTTTACGATGATTTTTACTGTCCTTTTCAGATGGGCAACAAGTAAGACAAGGTTTAAGATTTAATCATTACACAGGCAACACCAAATAGAACTTTCCTGCTGTAGTACAGGAGGTGCATAAATACACAAGCAACTTGGATATAAACTGGAGAAACCAGTACATGTGCCATGCTCACTATGGATGGCAACAGGGATCTTTTCCTAGTAGCTGCTGGGATGGAATTACTTCTGCTGCCATCCACACTGACCAAGCACCAAGTGCTGTTTCTTCACAGCCTCAGACATATAGCACCATGGTTTGTGCAGTTTTCTGCCCTGCTTCTGCAAGACAGTGCATGCTGTCACTGCATCACCACAGACATGTCCTGCTCCATCCAGCCAGCCTACTGAAAAATGGACAACACATTTTTTGGGGAATATACTCAATGAAATAGCAGCAGTTTATTATAATAATAAGCAGTTTAATAACAAAGCTGTCAGCTTCCATCTTACTCTGAAAAGCCAGTTCCTTGGCACTGAAGGCTCTTACATTCTGTAGGTGCCAGAAAGGGGTGGCACAGCTGCAGCAGGATCTTCCTGAGCCCTCTAGCTGGGACACACACGTACACATGTACAATGATGCTCAAGCTGCTGGGTGACCTTCTACAACCACCACTAGTTTGCCTTTTGCTTTCTCTCTATTGTTTTAACAAAATTTGTTCATTTTGAAAGCAGGCAGCAAACAGAGGAGATGGGCATAGAAGAAAAAGGCCATCACTAATAACTCTAATCAACCATTTTGATGGCTAGCAGAACTTTCAATAATTTGACTGCACTGTGCTCCAGTGCAAATCATGTTTCTGCAAAATGTACATCTCTGTGATAATGTGTAAGACAACAACATCATTTTCAGAAGCAGTGGACTCTGCAAGGCCTCTGTCTCATTTTTCCTCCTGCACGGTAATTAACACATTATTAACTGCTTTCCAAGCATTTTCTACACTAAAAATTCCCATGAATAAGGGAAAATTTTTCTCATCATCTCACTGAACGTCCTACTGATTAAAAGATGTGATTAGAAAAGAAAATGTGTCACTTGTGTGTCAAGCACATTTTTCAGGTGAGTTGCTCTGAAGCTGGGTACCTGACATGCATTGTGCCCATGAAGCACAAAATTAGAGAAACTTGTAGGAAAAAGCTTTGATTCCTTGAGCTTGTGGAAGCAGATAAAGCCTTGTTTTTCACAAATCCTCTGTGTTACTGGAAGTTTAATCAAAGGTCAGGCCAGAAAATTTAGAAGTTAAAAGCAAAATAGCTAATTCAAAGTCACAAGCTCAAAGAATGTATTTCTAGCAGGACTTCTAAACTAGATCTGATTGTTGATGCTCTACAAATCTCACTTCTACGTAGCTCACATTTGGACCCTAGAGAGCGAGGCAGCCGCATGGCCCCGCTGTCCCTCCTGCCACGCTGTGCCCTCTCTGCAACCCTGGCCTGGTGGATTTTAAACAATTCTGTTTCATTGCAAAGTAAGACCCAATGTACCACAAACATGAACTGAGATGATAAAACATATCAGAGAGAACAAAGAGGGAAGCAAGGGGGAACAATACAGACACGTCCCATTGCAAAAGGCAGAGAAAATATTTTGATCTCCTAGTTACAAGCCCACTCCTGCTTGACTTCTGACCCAAGACTCTGCTGCTGGCAATTACATCACCACTGCTGGCCAGTATAACACTGTCTCCAGTAGCTCTTTGCCTCATTAGCAGGAGATGCACAAGAGCAACTTCGGCTCAGTGATTCAAAGAAGGGAAATGGGCTCCTCCAGCAAGGGGAGCAGAGCAGCTAAGGTAGGATTTGGCACTGGGTTGTCTCCTGTGCTCCCCCTCACTTGCAGCTTAAGGAAAAGATGAAGCTCAAATAAGAAACACCCCTAGGGGACAAAATGTTCTTTCATTAGAGGATCACATGGAAAAACTCTGTCTGACAGCTTACCTGAACATCTTCAAATATCTGCTCCTATGAAATACCTCTTTCTTCTCTTGCACTGGTATACATCAGAAGCCACCCTTAAAATAAGTCAAACTCAAGCATAACTGATACTTAAAAATGTGTCCAAATTATGCAAAGGCAAAACTGCAGTAAAAGTCCACATGTTCCCAGTGAATGAAGACCCCATGCGCCATATACCTGCACATTTCTGGTTCAGCAATACTGTACAACGCCTGTGCCACAATGCTTCTCACGCTTCTCACAGAGAACAGAACATATCTACTGTCTTCACGACCCTGGACTCTCTCTGCTGTCTTCACTTGCTTCACAGGAGGCCTTCAACATCATCTTTGGATTATTTTCTGATTAATCATGTGATTAGTATTGTCTGCATATGCTGCATGTAACTTGTTAACTTCCTAGCTGAATTTAAAAAAATGATGAGAGAATGAGGTCGAGACAGAGCATCGGAGAGACATGTCCTACTCTCAGAATAAACTTCTTGAGATTGTGTAGGTTCAAAGAGTGTCCCTTATTTGCAGATATTATATAATTTGTAGAGTGTCATTCACTCTATTTACATTGCAAGCATCCCAGAAAAGTGCCCTCTTTGAAAGCCCTTAGACTCTCACCTCCCAGTGTCTCAGTCTCTTATTTCTTACAGTCATGTGACTGTACCACAGAGCCAGGCCTCCTCAGCTCAAAACTGCTTGGAGAGACCTAAGAACTGCACCACTTCAGCTTTCCAAAGCATTTCTCAGCCATCAGTAACACAACAGTGCCTTATCATGGGTTTTCACCTAGTATACAGGCAGGGGAGGTATTTCTTCAGCTTCCTGATAAACCAGAAGTTTTCCCATGAATACCCTCACACTGGCTGACTCCAAAACCCTTGCAGCTCTACCTGAAGTGAGCACCAGCTACTCTGTTCACACCAGGGGCTATGGAGCAAATTTACAGGGTTATGTGTGGGCTTGTTCAAATTCCACAGTAAAAAGAACCTTCACATTTGATCAACTTCCAGCCAAAAGTCTGAGGAACTGGGATAAAGTAGGGGTGAGGATGTGGAGTTGAGGACAGCCTGCATCAGTAGCATTTTATCAGTGATGAGAGGAGAGTTGATACAAGTTGAGGTGATTTCTCCCTCACCCAGGAAGCAGTGAAGTACTGGAGGTATCAGACATGAAGCGCAACTTTCTGTGAAATACATAACTGGCTTGAATGCAACTAGTTTTTGGATTATTTTATTTTTCATGTCTGAAGAACACTCGAAACATTTTGCACAGTGAGGAGAAAAGCTCCTGAATTTTAGAAAACTGCAATAAAAAGCCATGGAAAGGAAAGGGTAGATACTTAACAGACAACATGTGAGAAGTGAGCTAATTTATGGGTTGCTCCACATCTTGAGTGTAATTGGCCACACTCTGCTGTTGGCCTTACAACAGTAATTTCACCTCCAGACCATACCAGTGGTTTCTCAGTGGCAGCTGCCTGTATCACTGTTTTCTGCTGGAGATGCTTCTCCACCTTCACCAGTTCAGCACCCAATACTGGGCACCGCCTGGTCCTGGCCCTGGCTTGGTCTAGAAGTAATGGAAGTAAGAATCACATATTCTCTAAAA
>VZRZ01004301.1:110279-197576 GCA_013398175.1 Climacteris rufus | reverse complement strand
AAAAAAAAAAAAAAGAAACCCTGTGACAGTGACAATCATAGCCATGTGTGAAGACTGGCAGCCATGCCACCTCTGTGCATTCTGTAGCAATGCAAAAGAAAGAATAAACTCAACCTCAGACACAAGAAAGTAAGATAGAGTGCCTTGCAGAGTCAAATGCAATGCACTGTCTTTAATATTAATTACTAATTACATTAGAGCTGCACAAATCACCTGGTAGTAACCTTTTTATTTATTTAAAGTCTGCGTCACTGCTTTAGTTATTGCCTTTCCATGATGCACTTGTGGAGTGTATACTTCCCAGCAAATGGGGTAGCAAGTTCCCAAAACCCACCTGTTTAAATACACAAACTGTCCTATATGCATTTCAGGGAAAACTGATTTATCAAACACCAACATACATGGAGAAATTCCTGAGCAGGTTGAACAGACCCTCCTGCTTGCTGTCACCTTGCCAGCTGCAGTGGAGAGAAGGAGCTGCCAAGTTCAAAACTTCATGAAAACACTCACGGCTGCCACAGGAGCTGCTGCAGGGCTCAGTGAAGCCAGGGGCTTCGGCTGCCACCCCAGATGGGGAACATGCAGGAGGCCACAGCTGAGCCAGCCCAGCCCAGAAAATTTGGGGGTCATCACATCAGTACATATTCAGACCAATGTGGCTGTAAATGACAACAAACATTGAAAAGCTCAGTCCAAGCTTTTATTTAGTGCATCAATCCTGAAACATCTTAGTGATATATATAACCACTGCTAACACTTGGTGTTACCCAATGTCTGAACTAGGTTATACTATTTTTTTGGTTTAATTGGGGATAGCCCATATATAAATAGATTGTGGTTATGTTTAGCTGAGAACTAGGATTAGAGACTGGCTTAATACAGAAGTAGATCCTGATTTCCACTTTGGAAATAGAAAGAGATTAACTGGACAACAACAACAGAGCTCACACACAGTGACGAACCAACGCGTCGTGGGTTTCGCTGCTCAGGGGTGTTTGTCAATGACAGTGCTCTGCCACCTCTGCTGTTTGTGTCATTTCCTGTGCTAAAAATAGGGCATCCCTTAAGTGTTACGAGACAGGTAAATACTCCAAGGGACTAATGCAGAGGATTAATTGTCGCTGACACTGAGGGCACACACCAGGTATTAGAAGGCCCCTGTTGTTCTCCTTGTGCTGCCTCTCATTAGCACAGCACTTCCTTCAGAGCAGCAGCACTTGGTTTTCAGTCGTTGCACTGTGCAGGTTCTTTCAGACATCTGGAGCAGATCTCTGTATCGTTAGGCCTTTGGCTTTAAATCAGTAAAATGACACAGGCATAGCACAGTGCTTGTGAGGAGTATTGGAAAAAGCACTTAAATTATTTAAAGAAATCATAACTGATGTGGAAAATATTGTTTAAATAATAATTTGCTTCTAGCTGTTTAAAAGGGGACTTCTGAAACAGTTACAAAGCTGGAGATTGAAAGAATTGGAAACAACGTCATTATTATTTGACACACACAGTCAGAGACCAACTGCATTGTGCCAAGTACTATACAAACATATATCAAAAATATAACCATTGTCCCAGACAACTGTCAGCCTCATTATTAAACTAGAGGCATGGGAAACAGAAGGAAACAAAGAGAGAGCACTGGTCAATAGGAAAGGCAATGGCCAGAGCAAATCAGCATCACAACAGGCATCAAATATATGCAGAATAATCAATGACTTTTATGTAAACTTTAACAGAGAATGTTAGGGATATATAGGGATCTTCTAGGCACAAGGGACATCAGACAAAAAGGTATGGAGGAGTGAAAACTGTAGATAAATTCTCCTTCATTGCTAAGGATAAGAGATTTGGGGAGGTGGGGGAGGACCAGACTTGAATACATTTTCTAACAGAATTCTAAACAGCTTTGGGGCTTTTAGGACATCTTTACATTACCTATAGGATTTATCCAGTTTCAGGCCAGGTTTGTAATAACTCAACATTTGGCCTTAGACAGTCTGTTAGTCTGAGTCCTGCTTGGATTACTCAAAAACAGAAATCACAGAAAAGAACTACCTTACCGCTGTTTAGGTTTTCTCTCTCTCTCTTTTTTTTTTTTTCATTTAAAAAAAAAATGTTTAGAACACCTGAATTTAAATTTCCAGAAATTAGCAATAATTTCTTGGTACTCTTGTACCTTAATACTTTCTTCAATTCCTTTCTTACATCTTGTATCATAGAAAAAAAGAGGGTCAGAAAACTAGTCTCTTACCAAGCCTATTGAGCTGGGCACAAAAACCTGTGCCTGGAAACATAAAATCTTTTCCATTAAAAGACCAAAGACTTTCCTATATAAGAACACAATGAAACATAAAAACAACCACAGTGGAAAAAGTGGAACAGATTTACAGTTTTAAAATAGCATGCATGATACAAAAGTTCATGGGTCTATTTAAATTTCAACCAAAAAGTTGGGTTTTTTTTTTTCATTGCTGCAGAATGCATTCATTGTGGGTTTTAAGCGCCTCGATTTAGAAGTTGAAGGCCGTTTTTATTAATAGCACATGTAATCCCAATACAAGAGATTCCTGGGGCAGATTTATTGGCTCCTTAAACAGGCACCCGTGGCATGAGTAGAAAAAAGGGCTGCGTAAGAACTGGGGGATCCCAGTGGCAGCAGGGTCCCGGCTGGCAGTGCCACCTCACTGCTCTCCCACAGGCAGGGTAGGCTGGAAACTTCCTGAGGACAAGGCATGAACGTGCATCCTCTCCCATCTAGGAGGAGATTCCACACAGAGATACTCATGAGCCACGATGCTTCCTGGGTCTAAAACAACTGTGGCACGAGGACCTCAGGATGCTGTGCTCCCCAAGAGGACAGACTCAGCCATCGGGAGGCAGAGTGAGCACAACACTCAGAGGAATGTGGGGAAAGAAAGGCCACCTTGTTTGCTGTCACTGGCTGCAGCTGACAGCTTTAATCTCTTTGAATAAACTCTGTTTATTCTAAGAGCTCTGACATACAGGGAATGCTGGCAGAATAGGACTGACACCATCACTGCAGCCCCTGTGGTTTCTTTGTATGGATTAAATTTATGTCAGCCTTTTCATGGAAATAGTTCTTGTGAGCCAGGCAAGAAGAGAAAATATACTCCTCCCACCTTCCTGGGAAGGCAAATAGCGGCCAGGAAAACCCTCTGTCCAGTAGAGCTTGACATTATGGTAAAGGTGTAATCAAAATAAAGGTCCCACAATCCACGTTATCAGCAGCCCTGTTTCCTGAACTCACAGACCTCCCTCTTCAGAGAAAGCTGCTTCCACTTTGTGGCACCTAAACAGGAGACCAGCTCAGGAACTGCAGTGGGCAGCCAAGGATGGTCACTCCTCCAAGGCAGCCCAGCCCTTCAAAAAAAGGGACAGGACTTAGAGATCCCAGAGGTTAAAAGGTGGCCATTATTCCAAGAGGCATCTGGAAACTCCTGGGTAAAATCTTTAGAAGGGCAAGGAAGGGTGAAAAAGCAAGGGGAAGGTTTAAGAAGAGCATCACACAATCACAGAGCAGTGGTGAAAGACAGCCCAGAGCTGTAATGACACATCTATCCCTCTGGCTGTCCTTTGAAGGAATTTAAGGAATGCCAAAAATGGATCTGATAGTGTACTAAATGCTTATTTTTCTTCTTGTTATAAATTTGATGCTAGAGTAATTTCTGGCCCTAAAATATGAATACCAAGCTGTTCTGAAGGTAAAAGGGCAAGAGCTGTCATTACCAGTGGAGTCTGTGAAATGAGCTACAAGACCAAGAGTAACAAATGATAAATTACAGCTATTGATGCTCCCAGTACACAGAATAGAACTGTCATGAGCTACTGCAGCCCTCAGGAGAGGGGAGGGAGATGCCAGGATTGCAGAATCCCTTTACATTAATAATTTTATAGAAAGTTTCCAGTGGAAACATTTTGGCATATCTGCTCTTGAAAAAGTCCATAAAAACCTTGTATGAAATTTGTTTCTGCTTTTCAAACTTTCCTTTCTTTGGATATTCTCCTAATATCTTGATATTTGCCAGCAACATAACCCCAAGGCCATTCCAGTGTTCCATAAACCAGCAAGCAGTGAGAGCGAGGGAGTTTTTCTGGGGCTGTTGTCACAAAGAGAACTCAAGGTAACTGCAACTCCTGGCAGGGACCTGAATTAATGTGGAATTCTTTTATCAGCGTTCGCTGCCTGGGCGTCCTCTGCTCCTTAGCAGCACAGTTGTCTTCTCTGGTAATGACATATATTGGTACAGGCAGTTCTTGCTCCTGAAAAGGCAGTTCTTAAGACATGTTTTGGAGGATCTGAAAGCACGGGATGTCCTGGGAACAGGGGGCTCGGGGTGAAGTCACCCTGCAGCCGGGTCTGCAGCAATGTGGTGGAGACTGGGAAGCAGTGACAGCACAGGGAGCCCCAGGGGTTTGCGTGGCAAACAGGGGAGATGGCAGAAGGAAAAAAGCAAACAGCTAATGAGGCACCTGCTGCACACTAAGCATTGCTAAGCGTGGCATATCAGGAAGGGCAGTCCCTCCTCGCCCAGTGTGAGAACTGGCCAGGGCCAGGGAGGGCCCTGCAGCCAGAGCACACAGCAGGGACCTTACAGACGTGATAAAAGCTCACTGCATGCCAGATAAGGCCTGCTGGTAGAATAAAAGATCCACAGTGTCATAAGCATGACACTATACTAAATGTATGTATCATTCTCCAAAGCCTTTCCAAAAATGACAGATGATCTCAATGCAGATGTTTCCTTATGTATTATTCCCTTTTCATATGTCTACTTCTCCTCTTAGAAGCATTTTCTGGCACTTAGGTAAATGATTAAGTAGATTGCAGATCTGTCAAATGCTCAGACAGTTGTCATGCTAATAGAGATAACAGATATTACATGTTCTTTTATCACACAGATGGTCCTCATGGACCTCGCTGGTGAGATGAATATAAAAAGAATTACTGCACAATAAAACCAACTGTAAAAAAGGGGGGGAAAAAAAGGAGGATGACAAAAGGTCAGAATAAATAATGTGGAATATCAATAAACTGTCAAAACAGAAACACTTTTCTGTGTTTGTCTTTTTATCAACAAATGTTTTTACAGGCAGTGGAATGCTGCATCCCCTGACTGCTTCTGAACCAGTGCTTGAGCACATGGGCTTTGCATGAATTTACACATGCAGTGGTGAATGTGTAAAACAAGATTTACACACAGAGATACGCTCATGTACATGTAGAGGTAAAGACAGCTCAAATGTTATTTTTGTGGGGGGAGGAGGCATCTTTTTTTCTTTAGTGCTAAAAGATGAACAGAAGAATCTGTTGGCATTATAAAATGAGACGTGTAAGTGAGCTCACAGTTCTAAAAGTTACTATTGTGGGCCAGAGGCTGGAACATATACAAAAATATTTGTGTATGCATGTAGACAAAGTCAAGTTTCCATTATAGCTCTTTCTGTGACAGAAAATGAAGAATTTCAACCAATTATATAGTCATTTAAATAGCTGTGCACTTTATAGCTTTCCATTTTGTGTGGTCTTGCTTCATTCTGTGTGTGCTATTTACCACCTCCTGTTGCCAATGGTTTGGAACCAGTTCTAGGAGCTTTCTATTAGTTCACTGCTGCAGCAGACACCAAGCAACAATGTTGGCTGTAACAGCACGTACACTCAAGTCGTGATTCATTATTTTTGGTTCCTAAGAGTATACATGATCCTAATCAAATTCATCTGTAAGTGAGTCAAGTGTGCTTGATTAATGCTAACGAGGAAAATCTGAGGGCAGATAGGCATGTAATTTCTGCTTCATTTAAAAAATGTATTGAAAACTGAAACCCTATATTGGTGCAAAGCCTATTTCTAAAACATTAACTATACTTTGTGCATTTGTCAGCTGTAAGCACTGACAGGTTAGAAGCAGGGTTTCTCCACTGCTGCTGCAGTGTGATTTTTCTCCTGGAGATGTATGTGCCTAGTTTTGCAGCCACATCACAGTTTGTCCCCGAGGCCATGAAATATTTATAGGGATCCTTCTATGTATTTGAATTGCAGCAAGCAGAACAGTCCCACGTTCTGAAAAATTAAATTTAGACATTGTGTCCCCACAGATTCCAGTAGCAGGAACCTAAATAATTTGCAGAATTGGGGTCACTATCCCTCACCCAAGAGGTACACAGTAAAATCAATTTGCAACCAGCTGCATTAAAAGCCTCTGTTAACAGTGACCGATAGACCTCAGAGGCAGGCTCAGGGTTCCACAAGCCCCAGCTGTGCCATGACCCTGGCAAGCCAGCTGATGCCTCTTAGCACAGGTGGGCATGAGGCAAAAAGCCCAGTAGATGAAATAGAGCCTTATACAGTAACAACTCTGTTTTGCAAACTTTTGCTAGAAGCTACAGTGCCCAGAGAGAAGTGCCAGCACTGGTGGGGAAATGTGTTATTTCAGTATCAGCATAACCTTGTTTTTCTGGCAGTGCACGTGACTCCACAGCCTGATTCCCCGGAGCTCCAGTGCCTGCACTGCAGGTCCGTGACTGCTGTCTCGCAGTTCTCCAGTAATCCTCTTCATTACAAGCAGCAGACAGTGTCGCTGCAGGCTGCAAAACAGCTCAGCACAGGAGCAACCCTGCTACTGCAGTGCTGCAGAGCAGTGAGAGCAGCGGCTGGGACAGCCATCCTGCACTGCCTGGGCTCAAACCCCTTGGAGGGAACTAAACAAAACCTGCTCAGCCTTACCCCCTCTCAGTTTTAGGCAGAGAGAGTTCTGCACTGAAGCTAGCAAGGAAGTGTGCAGCATATAGGAGAGGGAAGTGATTATGGTCACATCTGGCACTTGTAACCTATACATGACTGTGAGTATAGAAAAGGCAATAACTGTATCAGTCTTCATGTCTAGCACTGGTGCAAGGGAGAAAAATGTGTGCAAGAATTCTGTAAGTGCAATACAAGCGGGAATTTTGGTGATCAACACTAGCAAAACAAGTTACCAAACCCCCCTAGAACAACAGTACACCAGAGGCGTTACAGGCACATAGGATTTTGCCTTAACAGTGTTCTCAGGTGCTTAAAGTTCTGCATTGTGCATGCCCTGGGTGCCACTGCTGTGGCCAAGATTATCATATATCTTCTGCTGAGATTCAGAAACTGCTCACTGTCTCGATAGCCTGGCCCCTTAGGGTTTCCCAGCACATGTCTCAAGTATTCAGCAATATCCATTTAGCAAAAAACAATCAAACAAAAATCCCACCCCTCCAAACAGTAATCTTTTCTATCCTGAAGTGAATTCCAACAGGTTTTTCATAGCAGCCTTGTGGACACTGCACTTCTACAGGAAATGGGAAAGCAGTAAATATTCCTCTCTTTCCGTGGACGGGAATCAGAGCCATGCACACCCTGGGCTGCTGCTGCTCTGTACCCCCAAGGAACCAACACAGAGCCCAGAGAGGAAGCCCAACTTTCCAAACTGAATGTTTGGACCACTATACTACATTCCTGCTTTTATATATTACACTGTTTCCATGAATATTATCAGCCCAGTGTGTGAGTTTTAGCAATAGCTGCTCCCAGTCACCTGCAATTCTTCTACGAACCAGGGGTTCAGGACTGCTCCTGAGAAGAGGAAGCTGTAGAGCTGAACTCCTTCAGAATATGGAGCTTCCCTATGGAAGAATGGTGAAAGGAACTGACTGATAACCTTCATTGCAGGTCCCTCTTTCCATGGCTGAAAGAGAGACAAAAATAACAGAACAGGGTGCACACAGGCATTAGGTGTGATTTTGTGGGTTGTTCTATGAAGACTAGGCCCCCATGCTCCCCCTACACTGCACCAGAAGAGCTCACATGCTCAGTTTTTGATCCACCTTCCTGACACCCCCAACAAGTGCTGGACATGCTGCTGTGATAGCACCCACCAAGCTGTTCAGGCACCAGACAATACTGGTGGGGGGCTCTGAATCCCAGTCTCACACAGCACTTACCAGGCATCTGTTCTGAGAAGCATTAGAGAATGAGACCACTCATCCCTGTTCAGGGACTACGGGAGCCCTGGGGCCAGTTGTCCTGAAGTTCATTATGCAGGGTCACCAGCAAAGGGCTTTTGGAATGTGAACACTGTGCCTGCCTTCCTCCTACACTCTTCCCAAAGAGCTGAGGAAATACCTGACTTCAGCTGAGGGGAAATTAAATATTTTTGTTTGGGTAGTACCTCCCAGGGAACAGATGCTTGGAGACAACTAGCAGCAAGCTTGCCTGTCCAATGAATTTTGTGTCTAAAAACATTTAAAAGCTGTGTGAATTTGATCCTCTGTGTGTTCGTGTAGTCAAGACTGTCTTGTGTCTGCTACAGATTGGAGCTTTGGGCACTTATCATTGTCTAGTTGAAGAGATTGTTCCAAGCTCCGTTGGGTTTTATCACTTTCTTCATGGATTTTCTGTTTTGTCTGCTGACTTACTGTTATCCCATCTCCTTCCCCATCTATTGACTTAAACCATATGGATGGAAATACTTCAGAAAACCACCATCTGGGCAGCTCAACCAGCTACAGTAAAGGAGCTGCAACCTGTGGTAGCATCCCCTGCTCTTGCAAGGGGCAAGCCAAATCTCTCACTTGTCATTAAGAAAGTTTAGGATGTTGCCGCGAAGCCAGACTAAAAATCTGTGAGCTGATTAACATCCTTTTTTACCCATTTAGTGGAATATGAAAATTTTTTGGTACAGCAGTCTCAACTGTTTCAGTCTTGCTGCTGCCCATAACAATGTGGATAGAGGAGCAGCCTTTTGTGAGCCTCACAGTTTGATTTTTTTTCTGTGCAGTATTTTGCAGTGACTAATGTTTGCCACAACTGCCTTAATGTGTGCTTCTATATGCAAATCTGCCAGCCTGACAAGAGTCCGTCACAGCTTTTGGCTTTGAAAACCTCTCTTCTATATCAGCAATGATGGCAAACAGAAGGCACAACCATCCTGATTAATTAATCCCCACACAGCACCTCCTAGCAACCCGAGTGTTGTGCTAACACTTCCAGCCTGAGCTTCTAAGTGTATAACTTCACCACATGGGAATGCACAATCTCACTCTCATGAGCTCAGAAGGCTTTAAAGGAAACATTACCTACCTCAAGGCTTTCTCTGAGATGCCATCAGCAGCCAGACAGGCAGCATGACCAACAGACAGTCACAGCAGGCAGGAAGAGAAGGTCTGATACTGAAATACATTGTTAATTAGCAACTCTTCCATTCTCCCAAAAGGCTGATGAATGAAGCCACCCACTCAGACCTTGGGCTCTGTGAACACTACAGCAAATGACAAGCAACTCCACAGTACAAATTACGCCTTTTTGGAAGGCACCTAAACCACTGAACTTGCGTCAGTGAGTTTGTACAGTTTGTGAAGTGCTGATAAACAACTGGAGACATGCCCATCCAGGATGCAGGGCAATTCACAACTTCCATGGATTTTTGTCACTCTGGCATACACTATTTGTGTGAGGGTAGTCTCCAGGCCCCACATTCCAACAGCACTGGCACCTCCACCACTGAAGCTTCTCAGATGTACTAGTGAGTGCAAAGTCACATCCCCCCACTTTCTGCAATATTACATTAAATCCCTCTGCCTGACTTGCCACAGACAGATTTTTAAGAATCTTACTTACTTGAGAATGTCTAAAATCTGGTGTTTGTAAGACATATTTTTTACTAGAAAATATTAGTTAAGCAAAGTTTGCAGAGAGAGGCATCTCAGCCATCCTGAAGTAAGAGGAAAAAAGTATGTCTCCATCATTTACATGTGAGACAAACCAGGAGACTCCACCACCAATGCAGTTGATTTATCTCCAGTGACTGCTTTGCACTGAAATGCACATCCACCTGCTGTGCTGCCCCAGCTACAGGAGGTCAGTTTACATTTCTTTGCTGAAATTAATTACCATGTGGAGCAGAAATTTATACAGTAATTAATTAATTTTCAACATGCTACATTACCAGAAAGCCCAAGGAATGTTTATAACCAGTGGATCTCCAGGAAATAAGAATATACACAGAGCCCATTTGAGATTAAGGCCCCTGCCTGGCATCACATACTGGAGCATGAAGGTGCACTTGATAGACTGGGACAATTTTAGCAGCTACAGGTTAATTCTGTGAGCCCAGAGTGCATAAAGGGATGTCTCATGAGTCCTCACCCATATTACCAGTGGCTACAAATGTATGTTTCTATCCTAACACTTGCAAATAATTTTTAAATTCTAGAAATCTGGTTTTTTTTTAGTTTTTTATTTAAATATAATAAAACACATCTTATTGTCACTGAACTCTTCTTTAACAATCAGAGGCATGTCAAAGTGATCTGGGAAATGCTGGCACTCCTCTTTCCAGGCAGCCCACTGAACAACCCACTTAGGACATGGGGATGGTTCCTCATCAGACTTGTCTCCTCTGAGTAGCACATCACATCACATCAGTAGCTATAACATCATCTTCTCTGCAGGTGTCCTCTCATACACATTTCTAGCACCACAAATGTGTGGCTCACCTCCTAAAAAGGACAGAGAGACGCTTTATTGATGATGGCCAGACAAAAGATTGCTGAAAGTAGTTCTTCCTCAAGCCCAACCAGCACCAGTAGGTGGAAAACTCGAGGTGATATTGGGAAGATACTGGGGCAGGTCCTAACAGGGACTCTGTGTGTCAGAAAGCAGTAGTAAAAAAGCCACTGCAAAAAAAGCCACTGCACCTGGGCTGGGGTTGCACCAGCAGCATCCCCATGCAGCCTCCCAGTTCACCACCACAGTCATGGTGTGCCAGGACAGTCCTCAGGAGCTGGGCTGGAAGACAGGAGATTGCTGCCTTTGCTCCAAAGCAGTATAAGATCAGAGATTCTTATCAGCATAACTCACCAGCACAGCTGTTGTTCATTGCAAATCACATACCGAATTCTCTCAATCAGATCCCTAAGGAAAAAGGTCCAAATGTTTTCAGACTTGACAAATCATGTGGGAAGCTAGAGGAGGGAGAAGAAATTACTTTGAATACTGTCTGATAGAAAGGAAGCCATTCCTCTTTTCATGCCCAGGGGCTGGCATGGGTCTCCATACCCTGACCCGGGTGCAGCTCCTAGCTGGCCAGGGCCAGAAGCAGGAGGGGTGCTCCCACAGCCAGAGAAGAAACTGGAGAATGTCAAAGGAGCTCAGCACTGAGAGTGCATTATTTCCAGCAACTCATTTCCAGTCTAAGAGGAACACCTGCTCACCATGACCTGTCATCCTCCTTCCCAGCTCCTGATTTTTGCTTCCTGACTTTTTTCTCTGTAAGACAAGAGAAAAGAAGGAGAAAGGGTTCCCACTGTAGATGTCCTGCAGGGCTCAGCAGAAGCCTGTATTGGCTCCAGACACGGTTCCTGCCTCTCTGATTGCACAACCACCCTCAGTCACACCAAAACAGGACCTGCTGTTGACAGCTGCTGGTAGCAGCCAGGGGCTGGACACTGGGTAATTAATTTTTAACTTTTCATTACACCAGTCTGTGCATTCACCCCCTTGGCAGAGACTGTACAAAAGCTGTACTCATTCAAACACAAGCTCTCATCAGTCCCAGCTCACAGGCTCAGCAGGTTCTCATGGGTTTGGGCAAAGCAGAGCAGCACATAGCTTTGGCTAATAACAGACAACCTCTACAAGGGATTTCTGGTCACAAGGGATTATCTGGCTAGCACAATGTCAAATGAAATGGAAACAGCACTCACTTTGATAGACAGCTGTCAGTGATTCAAGAGAAGGTTTCCCCACATTTTACCAGGTTTTACCCCATGGTCTTTCTCAGGTGGTACTTCCTTGGTACTTACAAATGCACTTCAGATGTCATCACACTGGACTCAATCCAGTCAGTTTTGGTTGGGATGCTGTAGAAGATATGTCTTAGTGAGACATAAAGTGACCACATGGTGAGCACCTGGAGGTGGAATAAAGTGGTCATATCTGAAGACACTAAACAAGCAAGACACAGTAGTTTCAGATACCCTTCCGTAGCAGGTCGGCCCCCTGTATCCTGTACTCCATTCCATTTGCAGCCGAGCACTCCAAAGGTGCAATGGATCACAGGTAACAGGGAAAAACAGCTGGAGAATGCCAGGCTTGCTTCAACTGATTCTTAGCATATTCATGATTCAGCAAAAAAACAAAGGGCCAGACTCAAAGCATTGATCCTCTTCTCCTCAGTTCCTATGCAAGTATTTTAGGAGATGTGTGGCCTGAAAGAAATTTTGTTTGTGGTCTCAAGACTTCATTGCCTGATTGTAATGCAGTAAGAATTCGTTACGTCCCATGGGTCTCTGACCATCCCAAATGAAACACCAAGATCCTGGATCCTGATAGAATGATGAAAAGTGGCCAAATTTGGTAATAAACAGACTTGGGACCTTCCATAGTCAACCACCACTGAGAGAGCATTTGAAGGTTATAGTGTCATGATGGAACAACATCTTCAAAGTATTACAAGACATTGTAATTTAGGGAAGTGCTCAGGCTGTCTTACATCACTTACAAGATCCTACTGACTTCTGCTGGCCCTGAAATGAAATGAACAAGCAGTTCTATGCAGTCATTTCTACTTTTTCCTCTTGGCTTACAAGCAAGCCTTGGAGAAGGATGCCAGCATCAGCCAGATGTGCAGAGACACAGGTGCTGTGAAACTCATCTTTATGGCACCAAGCTTTTCAGCGTTCTCCTCATATTCCGAAATCACAGCCCCACGCTGGGTGCACAGGCATACTCTGCCGTGCCTGGGGAGAGCTGGGTGCCTCGGCCGGGCTCCACAAATGCCTACAGCATCAGGAGAAAGGAAAGACACAAGGGCATTTTAACCACGGTGCCAAGTCTTTGACAACTAAACACCAACCTGAGATTACCCTCAGTGAATTTGCTGGTTCAGGTAGGCGTTTAGTGTGTTCAGATGTTTCACAGCTCAGCCTGCAGCTGCAGAGGGGTTTCAGGACTCTGAGTTTTTCAGTGCCTACAGCAGCATTAGGGCAGTAGTTATGTGCCCAAATCCCTTTGTTTCTGTAACCCACAGTGTCTGCACTTGTTTCCTGGAGCTGTCAGGTGCCCACACTCAGGCGTCGGCTGCAGCTTTGATTTGCAAACTGTGGTCGTTCCCACCAGCTGTCAACCCGCACGGTTTGCCCTTTCCTCGCCGGGAGGTATGATCCCTTCGTAACTCAGGACAGAGCCTGTCACCAGACCGAGGTACCTCGCTGATCTCGATGCAGAAACAGAGAGACTGTACCTTGCTGTGCCTGCAAGGAGCGATCAGATTCACACAGGGTCTCCTTTGCAGCAAAGGCACCTTCCTGGTAACAGGCGCTCCCCATGCCTGACAGTGACCTGTTGTCACCGTCGCCTTTGCAGGGTCCCCCGGAACAGACCCCGAATCCCATCCAAGGCTCTGCAGCCTCCCCGGCTCCAGCACTGGGACCGACGGACCGTGAGCAGCTGCTGCCACCCTCAGGTCACCCTTCCCGGAAACCTCGCCTTCTGCCTTTGCTGGAGCCTGCCTCTAAAACAAAAAGAAATGAAAAGCGAACGCAGCAAAGCTGCCGGATGATACGACTCTCACGCCTTATTGGCAGGTTGGCGTTGCTTTCTGTGGATGTGCCAACAGATTTAATCTAATATATTCTATGTCAGAGCAGGAGTAGAGGCATCTCTGGCATAAATGGCACAGCAGGAAGACCAGCAGGGCCATGGTCACAGAATGACAGAATTGTTTAGGTTGGAAAGACATCCAAGATCATAGATTCCAACTATTAATCTGGCACAGCCAAGTCCACCAATAACCATGTCCCCAGGTGCCACTCCACCGCTTTCCTGGGCAGATGTTCCAGTGCTTGAGTCCCTCATGACTGAGTTTCAGGTCCAGAAATGGGGCTGCAGTGTAGACCTGCAGCCAGGGAGCAGCACACAGTCCCTCTCTGCTGCGTGATGCCTCAGCTCTCCCAAAACCTCCCGGAGCAGCACACCTGGGCAGCCAGCCAGGCGACTGCATCCAGCCTGCAGGAACACACACTTCAAAACAAGCTGTGCCTGCCCCAGGAACGTGATACCTGCAAGGACTGGAACTGCAAGGGGGAAACTGGAAACCAGAGCTAAAGAAGGAGGTGGCCTCAAGTCACTTTAATTCCCCACTTGCAGCCTCCCAGGTAAAACCCCAGCTGAAATTAGACACTCACACTCTTCTCTGCCCCAGCAGTAACAGCACATTCGCAGCCAGAACCACTGCTGTGGCCAAGGCTGGACAAAAACGCTGCATCAAGCAATCCTAACTGCTTTTTAACCAGTGTTTTGCTTGCATTTATGCCACCAGGCACCACCTACATCAGCTTGTACCAGCTCAGGGGCATAGGCCTTGACACAGGTGAGATGAGAGAGCAACAGGGGAGAAAACTGCCAGTGTTGTGAGGCAGGGAGTTGCTCCAAAGGCAGGCAGTGCCCCTCCTTGCTTCCAGAGCTGCTGCATTGCAGGAGGAGGGATGTGTTTGGTGGAGAGAACTTGGCTTCTGGCATTCCTTTGTAGCCAGGGACTTTGCTTTTACTGCCTAGGTAGTTAAACAAAAACCAACTCAAAGATGGGCAAAATCTTTGCTCGTTGCTCTCCTGCTATACCCGTGGTGTTTTCAGTTCTGTGACACCTCTGCAATTCTGCTAGGGAGAAGAAAAGGAATTAATTGTCTGAGGCTAACTTTTACAGGCACATCTCAGTGCAGAACTATATAAGCCATGTGCTGGGGGAAATTTTATGTCCTCTTCACAATATGTGCTTAAGGTGAGAGCTGGTGATACAGATTTTTCTTTGAAGCTTCTTTCCAGAGGTTGTTTGCATGCTGAACTAGGACCAAAGAGAAATTATTTTCCAAGCGAGTTTTGTTCATAGGAGTGTCAAGTTCAGCAATATTTTCATCTCCAGCATGTTCTTCCTTTGTAATATATTGTCTGTCGGATTCTGAGACCATCAAGGTAATTTCTGGGCTGTGTTTAGCTTTCAAATCAAAGGTGAGATTTCAGAACTTGCAACGCTTTAGCAGTTTCTTAAAGAGCTTTTCAGACCATTAAATCTTGCAACATCTTTGGGAGGAGATACACAGATTACTATTTCTTTTGAGTTATGCTTTTCTTTATTGTGCAGCTATGCAAAACAACATAGCTTGTCAAAGGCTAGACAAAGAGTAGAGTCATTGCTAAAAGCGTCTTGAGGAAAGCTGGTGCTACAATTCCAAGTGGCTCTTGGATTTAGGCAGTCTTGCACTGTTCATCTGCATGCAGCAGGCTCCTTGGATACTCTGGCTTCTGGAAGCTGCCAACACACAGTCAGAAAAAGCCTCACAACTCTTTCCAGGCTGCTGATTTCATACTGGTTGTATTGAGTTTTCCTCCACAAAGCAGGATTCCTGAATTCTTTCATCATATCAGATTTTAAAAGCTCACTGTTCTTGAGCAGATTCTTTTGTTCTACACCTATCACAGGTTTTAGATCCCAAGGAGCTCTTGACAATAGTCAGTGATCATTAGCCAGTCACAGACCTCACAGATCTGTACTTTCTCCATATTCCCAACACAGTCCAGGAGATCACTTGGAAGAAACCTTTGGCGGTCATCTAGCTTAACCTTCTACAGAGAAAAGGACCAACTTCAGCCTTAGACCAGGTTACTCAGGATTTTTTTCAGTCTGGTTTTGAAAACCACTAAGGACAGAGCTTCCACAGCCTTCTGGAAGGCTTCTTTCAGTATTAATCTCTTTTGCTGTGTGGGATGATGATGATGATGATTACAATTATTATCCAGTTGGGTTTTCTCATTCTACAGTCAATAATGGTCTCCTCTTACTCTTTTTTTGTGCACCTTTGATAAGACTTCAGATCCACCTTCTCTCTAAACCCCAGGTCAGATTACTGACGTCCCCCATATAAAGCCAAGTGTTGCACGGAATTTGACTAATTTATCTTCACACCAGTGCTATCAGATAAAGAGTTATTAACTGCACTTATGAGGTGGAGCACAGATACTAAAGATATCAATTAAAAGTCACAGAAACACAGAATAATCTGAGTTGGATGGGAGCATCGGGATCAGCGAGTCCAAGTCCTGGCCCTGCACAGCACCATCTCCAAGAGTCACACCAAGTGCCTGAGAGTTGTCTAAACATTTCTTGAACTCTGTCAGGCTGGCACTGTGACCACTTCCCTGGGGACCCTGTCTCATTCCCTAGCCACCCTCTGGGTGAAGAACTTTCCCCTTATATCCAACCTAAACCTCCTCTAACTCAACTTCAGGCCATTGTCTTGTGTCCTGTCACTGGTGACCACAGAGAAAACATCAGTGTCTGCCCCTCCTCTTCCCTTCATGAGGATGTTGAGGACTTCAATGAGGTCTCCCCTCAGCCTCCTCTTCTCCAGGCTGAACAGACCAAGTGACCTCAGCTGCTCCTCATATGGCTTCCCCTCAAGACCCTTCACCTTATTTATTGCCCTCTTTTGGATGATCTCTAATACTTTAACATCTTTCTTATATTGTGGTGACCAAGACATTGGCTAATTTGGAATGACTGCTATGACATGACACCAGATTTATATATATATAGGAAACACAAATTCCATTCACATGAGCTGCAACACAACTTATTCCCAGGATGCTGCCCATCCTCTTACCTGGATGAAGCAAGAAAAGAGAATTTGTGTTCACACACGACTTCACTCTGATGCATATGTACAAGGCCATTAGATGTCCACAAGGCAACACTAATCCTGAATGCCCACAGCATGCAAAACAGTATCTGTGTCCTTTAAGAGGTCATGCTGCAATGAAGGTTGCAAATATTTTCATTTGGATCATACTTTCAAATTTCCAGTGATTCACAAATCAATAGCAAAGAAGTCAATGACTCTAACAGCTTACAGATGTGAGCTGAGAGGAAACAATTGCTTTGACAGTGACTCCACAGGTGGATTTGGTTTGAGTAGTAAGATTTTGGTAGCAGGGGGGCTACAGGGGTGGCTTCTGTGAGATGCTGCTGAACGCTTCCGCTGTGTCCGATAGAGCCAATGCCAGCTGGCTCCAAGACAGACCCACAGCTGGCCAAGGCCAAGTCAACCAGGAATGGTGGCGACACCTCTGGGATAATGTGTTTGAGGGGGGGCAGGGAGGAAGGGTCAGGAAACATGGAACAGCAGCTGGGGGAGAGGAGTGAGAGTATGTGAGAGAAAACAGTGGCAGAGCAGGAGGGGGAGGAGGTGCTCCAGGTGCCAGAGCTGACATTCCCCTGAAGCCCATGGTGCAGAGCATGGAGATCCACAGTGGAGCAGAGATTCACCTGCAGCTTCTGTGGAAGGACCCCACGCCGGAGCAGGTGGATGCCTGAAGGAGACTGTGACCCCATGGAAAGGCCCTGTTGGAGCAGGTACCCAGTAGGACCTGTGAACCTGTGGAGAGGGGAGCCAACATGGAGCAGGTTTGCTGGCAGGGCTTGTGACCACACAGGGGACCGACACTGGAGCACCCTGTTCCTGAAGGATTGCAGCCCATGGAAGGGACCCACTCTGAAAAAGTTTGTGAAGAATTGCAGCCTATGGGAAGGACTGACATTAGAGAAGTTTGTGGAGGATTGTCTCCCATGGGAGTGATCTCTCCCTGTCCTTATCTCAACCCATGAGCCTTTTATAATATTTTCACACCCCTGTCCAGCAGAGGAGGGGAGTGATAGGGCAGCTTTGTTGGGACCTGATCTCCAGTCAGGGTTAACAAATCACAATGAGCATTTGCCAAAAGCAGGATGGTGAGAGCAGAAATTACGGGGTCCATTACAGGACCTGGAGGAAGGCACTCCTTTTACCAAACTCAATCCTTCTTTCTTTTTAGTAGTGGCATCTGGTTCCAATCTTGATTTTTTTTCACCTTTCCTCCCCACACATCCTGCTCAGTCAGCAGAGCACCATTTTAACCTTTGTTTGCCCAGTCTTGGTTCTCACTCCTATCATCTCCTTGCTTCCCAAAGAACTCTCCACTTCCTTTTCTCTGTGACAATCCTGATCTCACTGGTTTCCTTATCTCATGGCACCTTGGCTGCAGTTTTACTGCTGAGTGACATAGTTCTTTTTTCGTCTTGGAAGTGGATGGGATGCTGGTAGGCTGACTTAGGACATGGATGAGACAGTTCCTTGCTGTCAGCTGTGGCACTGTGCCCTGCCCAGCAGACACCAACTGGAATCAAGAATTGCAGAAAGAATCTCTTGAAACAACTCTGGTCAGACTGCATTTTAGTCACTCTGTGGGATGTGAGGCATTCAGGGCCTGATCACTGGTAAAAGCTCTGAGGGACTGCAGCTTGCTCAAGCTGGTAACACTTTGCAGCTCTGAGTCTCACACAAGCCTAGTGCAGAAGAAATCGGGACATTTTAGCTGCTCAAAAGAAAGAAGTCTTTACCATAGGTATTCTTACTGCCTGTTTTTCTTTTGCAAATATTTATAAACTGGTGCAGAAACTAAGGGGAGCAGTGAAAAACACGCTAGTGCAGAAGTCATGCCTTTTCCTCCTATCTTTTCCCACCTCTATTTTAAGTCCTAATCCAAAATATGAAGGCAAGAAGGCATTTCAGCAGAAAGGTTTCCAGTTTTGGAATAAGGACAAAACAAAGTGTTTTCTCCTACCCAGTCCTAGGAAGAGATCATATATTTCTGCTGAAGGTTTTGATGCAACACAAATGTAAAACAGGAATTTTCTGGCAGCAGAAATTGATGGGGGAAAAATTTAGTCCAAAGAGGAAAAGTTTCATAGTAGCAAAGGAAGGAGAAAAGTGCTGTATAGTAGGAAGAGATGGCCAGCTTTAGCATTAGGAAGTACTGTTAACCCCTTCCACATTTGTCGTACATATCTCAAACAGGACATTAGCATGAACAACACAAAAAGGTGCATCTACTTAACTCATTGCTTTGCCTAATTTAGATCCCAGGTCTGCAAAGTTTTGAATAAGCCTTGACTCCTGCACAGAACTCTGTTGACTCAATGAGGCTGTGGAGACCTCTCTGCCCAAACCGCCTACAGGATGACAATCCCGTCAAAGGCAACACCTTCCAGGTGGAGGGAGGAGATTTCAGACTGCACTTTTATTGTTGAGCAAACCTATCCCTCAAATGGAACCTTGAAAAATCAAGGGTCTAGAGGGAACTCACACGTCATGACACACGCTCCAGAAAACTAAAACCTGGGCCAAGGTAGCGATATGTGAAGAGAGGGAAAAGATCTATGACTAATTGACAGAAAACGCCCAAAAAGCTAGTTCACAGGGGCCCAGGATTTTGTCACAGTGAGTGACATTTTGCCTACTTGGAAGGAAATTAATTAGAGGAGAATGAAGAGCATATGTTGTCAAGTGGGTGTAAATCAAACTAAGCAAACAAAGGAGTACAGGGAGAACTCAGGCTGACATCAAGGCTGAGAGAGAAGAGGCGAAAAGGCTAGAAGCAGCAACAGCAACAGAGGCTTTTAGGCAGACATATTTCCTTCAAATCTGCTTGTATTTCCATACTTTGATGGAAAGTCAAGTACCTTTCAGCCAAAGCTGAATGGTAGCAGCAACCAATGTACCTGAGAAGTTTCTGGCACAATACTCACAAGCTGGTTGCAGTATTCAGGATTACTGACCTGATCCTAACTGGTGCTGCTTGTGCAAACACGTAGCACCTCTCAAGAGTGGAACACTGCATCACACATTCTAAGCCTCTGAGTACCTATGCCTACAAAAGCAGTCTTGCTTTTGTGCTAAAGAGAAGCACACAAGGCCTTGTTAAAAACAGATTTCAATTCAGTGTATCCTTCAGTTACTCTATAAAGCCCAAAGTGGTTTTCCTCATTGTTCTTTATAGCCTTCCCAGATCTTCTAGCCACAAACACATCATTTATTTAAGCCACACATAAACAACCATGATTTACGTCAACTTTTCATTCAATGGAAAGCACATGAAAGAACTACTTTCCTTCTGTGTGTTACTTGCCTGCAAGGGCTGGAGCATATCTTTCCAAATTCCTGGTGGTAAACCCAAGCAGTTGTCAAAGCTTGTTCCATATTTGGCATTTTAAGAACTTCCCATGAGTTTATTCCATTACAGAATCATTCAGTCACCATTTGGCACCTCTCTGGACCAGATGACGAGTGAAAGAACTTTATGACCTCTGAAAAAGGCAGACCCTTAACCCAGCATGATGTCAACCTCTTGTCAGAATGTAAGATATATCTGTGACAGTTGCCATACAAACTTGTGTGACACCCAAACCTTGTTATACGGTTCCTTGTCTGACAAGAAGTGAATGGAGTTATAATTCAGCTTGCTATTCTGCAAGTGAATAATGACAAAGGGTCACCATCTCAATGACAAGAAAACCTGAACCAAGACAGTTAAAAGCTGAATCAACAAAAACAGTCATATGAAACCAGTTAAAAAAAAACTTTGCTGCAGTGTACAGAAATAAATAAAACACCACTCCTTCTGCTTTTTAGAATCAGGGTAGGTCTCAGGCAGGAACATGCAGTACACTTGTCTCTCTGGCAGCATGCCCTGTACCAGAAGCAATTGAAATTCTCCTAAACCCCTCCTCCCATCTAAGGCCTGGCAAGGAACAAACACAATATTGATTGCTGAGGACTGGCTGACAGGCCTCCCTGCACAGTGTGATTCAGAGACCTGCAGCAGCCCTTCTAAGATTAGCAGACCATTCCCTAAGACCATGTCTTGGTGACCTCTCTTCTGACACGGTGAACACTCCTCTCTGGGCCACTGGTGCAAAGGAGTTGGAATCAGGGTTATTGTAGGGAGTGCTCCACAGCAGTCTCAGTGCAGATGGAGCACACCCCGACCTGATAACCCTCAACATCTCACACCTCTACAGGCACTGGGATGTTAACTGGCACTTCACTCACCACTTGCTGCCCCAGGCATACCTCTATGCTGATCCCATAGCACCAATAAATGTCAAATATTGGCAATCTTTGCTTAGCATTTGTTGAAAAAATGCAGTATTTGCCCTTGTGCTTACACCTGTAGTATCTGCTGCTATTCATGCTGCACTGAAGAAGCACCATTTGAGACCTATTATTAGGCAGACTTGCCTTGCTCTTTGGCATGTGTCCATAAGAACTACCATTTGGTGGATGAAGGCTTGCATCCTTCAAAAACTGGAAAAGGCAACCAAGTACATTAAACCCTTGTGTGGCTAGAACAGAGCCATTGATTCAACATCCCTTGCCTCCCCCTTTTTGCAGAGCAAGCCTTTCATCTAAGACACCGGACTGATTTGTGGGACCATGCAACATAAACTACATAGGGCTTTACAGCTGGCATCACTGGCAAGGAATCCAGAAGTCACATCTGAGACCAGCTGCTGGACCATTATCAGGTCCTCCTGATATTTGTTTTTCAGCACCAGCCACTTCCCCATCCTCTAGGGTTTCACAATTATTAACAGAAGGGGCAACATGACATAGCTGGAGACTTGAAATCCCCAATACACCTTACCAGCCAACAATCAGATCAGGGTAAATTCACCAGAGGGACTTATCCTAGGAGACATTTCTCACCTATGGGTGAAGAAATTCACATGTCCACTTGCTGCAGTCTGTATGAAAACACTGATTATTATGCTATGATAATACATGAGCAGGATGGACTGGTCTCATTATGAAGGCTGTTGCAGACTACTGTGAGAGAATCACAGACAGCACATTAAACTGGAGTCTGTATTCATGCTTCTTATATTTTCCACCACCTATTCTTCCAGTGAGAAACATAATTTTCCAGGATAAATAAAATGTCTGCATCAGATTTTCAATCTGCATCATGTGTAATGTCATGTGCAACCTGTTACTTGGATGGTATGGTCTTACCCACACAACCAAGAAGCACACACATACTTCCATCATGCCCTGAAGTTGTGAAAGGTTAATGAGAAGTGCACATTTGGCTGGCTGGATGCTGGAGGAGCTGTCCCCTGAACAACACCTGGCAGCTGCCACTGCCAGAGAGATCTGGGGCAGCTTGGCATAGCTGGGCACAGACAGGGAATCACACTGCAGCTGTAGCTGGCACTGTGTGTGTTTGTATAGGCTGATTTGGCCTCCTTAACCTTGAAGCCACATCACTTAGTGTGACAGCATCAGCAGAGAGCAGAGAAGGCAGCATGTGCTTCCTACAGACAAAGATGGGAGCAAACTTACAGAGACTTAAAGGCAGCACAGATCTAAGTATGATCAGTCTCAGGTAATTATTAATTACAATAACCATCATTATACAGATTGGCTAGAATCTCCTTCTGGAGTTACAAAGCTGCAAATCTTGTCCTTGCTAAGCAAAATAAGCTGTGAACTTTGGCTAAGAGCAAACAGGCACCACAGCAGCTGGGTAAGCATGACCACCACAGCACCACACACAGGCTGAAGAACAGGCTCCTTAGCAGCCAGACTAAAATGTTAAAGATTTAAACTCTACCTATTAGCATAATTATAGTTGTTAGCAAGAAAACAATTTGCATGCCAAAAAGATGTTTGGAACTGATGACTTCCTCAATCATTCTTTCACTTTGGTCTTCATTATTTCCTGGTAGTATTCAGCACTTAGAGTCAAAGGAAACTCAAAAAACCCTTTGAAATAAATATGGATGGCAAATAGAGATCAGTCCACGTGGCTTTCAAGTTCCAAAACTGTGTCAAAAGGCAAGGAAAATGTCTGATGATGGATTAGGATGGGCTGTGAAATCAGTGACAGTCTATGGAAAGAGGGAACACTAACAATAGTACAGAGAATAAACCAATTTTGACTCTTTTCTGAAAGTTGGTTGGATTTTTAGGCTCTGTTGTCACATATACCAAATATCAAGAGGTGACACAATGTGACACAACGCAGGAATATGACAATGGAGCCCTATTCTTGCTCAAGGTCTTTCAAATTCTGTAAGTCTGCAGTATTTTTGAAAATTTCCATTCTTCTGCTCTTGTGGGCCTTTCAAAGTACTTAAAAGCTGCAAACTGATTTCAAATGTTTATGTCTTCAAAGAAGGGAAATACAGTCATTAAAAAATATACCAGAAAAATATGCTCAGTACTTCAGTGTTTGGCAAAAAGTGTCCCTAAATGCAGTGAATCAAAGGTAGATAATCCTGTACTCTGTATGACTGAGAAATAAAGTTTATTTTCTTAAATAAAAGCAACAGGAGAATTTCAGACTATTTTGACACAGTATCAGGCTTTTGTCTCAGATTTTTTAACATTAGTGACTACTGCTCTGAATTTCATTAAATTGTAAATTCAAGGGAAAAAATATCTGCCTTGTTATAAAGCTGCATTTATACGGATACATAACTTTTTGATGTCATACCAAAAATCCAAACAGAGTCTTGTTAACAGCATATAAATGTATATAGCATTGCCTAATTTTATAATATTTGGCTGAAGAGTTGCCAGCTTTACATTCTTTACATTCAATATGATCAAATGAAAATTATAAAGCAAAGTAGACTTACAGTAGGAATGTGCATAAAAAGAATCTTATTAATTATGATATTCAAGAAACAGAAGACTGAAAAGCAAAATTAGTTTTAAAAATCTGTATTATAATTACAGTAAATATTATTAACTTAGCAATAACTGTAACTTTGTATAAACACCAGGAATCACATTTACCCAGAAGCCTCATCAGAAACACACAAAACAGAACTGGGCAAAAAGAACAAAAGGTAACTGCTCAACAGTTGTTTACAAGGCCTATGACAAGGAGGATGCAAGTGGTAGGGAAAGGCACTTAAGTTTTATTAGGTGGGGAAGTTGGATTGGTTACATTCTGGAAAACAAAAGAAACATTCTCTTTTATCCTTTCAAGGAAAGGATCAGCAAGAGTCTGATGTTGCCCAGAGAAATGTTTCCATTGCATCAACTGTGACATGGAAAGTGGTTTCTTTGAATTAGGCTTCCCATGGTTTTGTTCAAGCTGGCAGCTTCTAGATATAGGAGCCTTTTCTGAGGAAGTATCTGAAAAAAATGATGCAGTAGACTAATCAGAGAAAACTAAGACAGAAAATTTCAGTCTGAATCAATAAGTCAGTTGGTGATAACAGATGAGATAAAATAGAACAGCATATATAATCCTTCTGTATCAATGAAACCCAAACATATGTATCCATAATAAGAGGGGGAAGGCTGTTTCTTGCTAAGTGATTGAGGATATCAAAATCACCATATGCCAGCAGAAAGACAAATCCTTTTACACATGGAAGGGAAAGGAAGTATCTTATCTGGCAATTTCCTTTCCTCTGCCACCCTAATTCTGTGACATTAGGGCTGCTTCCATTCTTTAAATCTGAAACTAGATGTATGTTGCAGCAAAATACATGCTAGCTTCAATTTCTTCCCAGAGGAATAATTCCAGCCAGCTAAGAATAGCTTGAGTAGCTGTTTCATTGACCCAGCATACTAGATCTGTACACTCTGTACATCCAGATCATACCAAGTTGTTCAATATATACAATACTGTATATCACAGTGAGGAAAAGACTCTTGCTGTGAAGCACAAAGAGATGAATTCACTTTTGACATGGGATCCTAAAGCCCCAAACAGTACCAGGTCACTGCAGTGCATGTCACATTGGTGGCTTTATGACTCATCTGATGCATGGGATAAGTGAAGAAATTCTTTTGGATGGAAAAAATATGCATCACTGATGTTACTGATTTAAAACCTGTCATCAAATATTTTCATAGCAGTATTATGTGCTTCTTAGGAAAGACCAGTGATGTGAGCAGCATGACTCAGAGTATTCCTGAGTTTAAGTCTTGGAGTCCATAAAGACTCATACACACAAGACTTTCCTTTTGCCTGATGCATGACGTACATTTGAAGTAGATTTGAAATAAATCCCTTTACTGGCCAGAAGAAAATTTAGAATAGATGCATTCACAGATTCTGCTTTCCTAACTCCTTAAATTACAGTACAATCAGGTAAAATAAGCTTATAGCTTTGTAGCTGATCTGAAGACCAGCAGGATAGCAAGCAACTCATCTGCATGATCCATGCACAGGTTATTTCTTCCTTTCAAGACTCCTGTAGTTTCTTAAAGGTGACCCTAGTGTGAATGGACCACAAGAGGTGATGGTTGTGAGGCCTGTATTGTATTGTCTGGCTCCTCTTTAGCTTTTGATAAACTTGCTAGTAAATTTGATAGTCTTGCTAGAGATGCAGCAGACAAATCAGTGAAAGTTCTCAGGTTTTCTGTGCAGCATAATCTGTCCTCAGGAACCTGGAATCTAGTTCCTTGATGCAGCAATTTGACAGTTTCTGTTCTTAGGAAAAGCAAAGAGGCCAACTAATGGTAGCCACATTCTGGGGTGATCAAACTGAAGACCATGACTCAGAAGAATCTGACTAGGGAGCCAGTGAGCCCGCTTATCCTCTGCTCTTTTGGAAATCAAATCTTCCCCTCACTCTATCATTACCACCACTTAAGTCTAATAATGGCCTTCAGGCTTTTCCTTGATTTAGAGACAAAAGGTTCTGTTCACTGAGACCAGGATATAACTACCCTTGAGGAAGTCCCAGTTAAGGAATCTAAGAGACTAAAGCTGTGGTTGAATTGATGCAACCAATATGTGTTCAAAGCATAAGACAAAAAATCAAGAGTATTAAGACAATTGCAAGCTGTTAAATAAAATCATATGCACCAGTGTTATTACATGCACAGTAGCATCACAACATTTCTCTGGATTTTTGCAATTCTGGAGCCGTACCTGCCTCACTGCATACCACTGGGAAAATCTGGCTAACATTTAACACAAAAGGTGCTTTTCCCACACAGATCCTGTAATAGTACCTAAGTGGAGGCTGGTATATTTTAGAGCATCACTTACGCAAAAACAGAAGGTCTAATTTTTCAATCATTACAGAAAGATACAAAGAGGATTTAATCAGCATGTGGAGCGAAAATAAAGGAGATCATCAAGTTCTTATGGCTACACTTGGCTATCACTAGCTAAGTCCTCCTCATTTTGGGCAGAATGAGATGAGAAAGAAGCACAAGTCTAACCTATTATCTGGCAAGATGCAAACCATCAAGCAAAATAGTAGTGGGTCCACTTTACTTCATTTCTTGCCCCTCTCTATTGTGAACATACACTCTTGTACCCATTTCTGGAGTTCTTTTTATTGAGGTTTTTGTGTGCATTTAGAAGATATCAGTATTGATACCACACTATCACACCCATAAATAGGGTACATGGATATTCCATACCTAAAGAAAAGAAACATACCAGGGCAATAGACACTCTTTCCTTTAAGGAAATAGAAGAGCGATAAAAGCTAAAATGGATAAGATGCAAACATAACTTATAATAATTTTTTTTTTAATCCTGTTCCTCACTTAAACCCGTATGCAGCAAGGTATGAAAACAACTTTGATATGACAAAAGAACAGGAGACAGGATCCTCCAGAAAGGATAGATGTGAATATTTGCAACTTGGCTTTACAACTGCCAGGGAGTCTTCCAGCATTTCTCAAATAACTATTTGAATCATCCTGCATCAGCTTTAGTTAATAGCTCAAAAAAGAAGCCTTACATACAGACAGTTGGCATAGATCTTCACCTGGTATAGCTGTCCTCAGATAAGCTGCTTTTTAACTAGCCCTTACCAGGTACTCATTACTGTCCTTCAATATTTAGAAGCAAAATACCATATTGTGTCATTTGGTTGTAACAAATCGACGTGGACATAACTAATTCAAGGAATTAAGAGGCATGATAAATGAACTGGTTGTTACTGCAAGGAATTAATCTTTCTCCTCCTCATTTCATGAAGGGCTCCTATGGATTAGATAAATCAGCCAGTATCTGGAAGATCCCACAATGAACCTCATTATTTCAATCCTCTTTTACTGAGCATCAAAGTTTTCTCCAGAGGTAGACTATATATTAAGAATGGATTCCTCAGCAGTGGCCAGAGATAATGAAAAACACAAACTCACTTTGATGATCAATCTTTCCCATACAGTCGCACTCAAGCAAGTCATGAGTAACACAGCTGGAATCTTCATGAAGAGTAAAGAGATTTTTAAGCTCCTCAATAGAAAAATGTGTGTGTTCAGATGTCTTGGAAAGGTCTACAACGGCCCCAGAAAGGTCTTGTTTGCTTATCTGTCTTTGATAAATCTTTTCTTCTATTGAGCCTGTATGGAAAAGAAAAACAGATAAACTGGGATAATTTTTGACCAGTATTTGCAAAGGCATTTCTTCATAACTATATACATAAGAAATGCTAAATCACTATTTTCTGTTAAGAAGAAGCAAAGCAAAGGCAAGTGAATCAATGTGATGTCTCCATCTTAACTGAAATCAGAACAAATAATATATATTTTTAGAGAACAAATTATTTCCAAAAACACTCCCTCCCTTTCTTTTATGGACAAAATTTCAACAGTTATCTCACTCTGGGTAAGTTTGAGCACCATCTCTGACCTGTGGTTAGCAGCCTGTAGATATGGACAGTATGTTTCTGGCCATCTCTCCACACTCTAGCCATTGCCTGAGGAAAGCAAGAAGATGAAGAGCATTAACAGCCTGCTATACAATGATACTTTAACTAAAGCTTGTAGCCTTCACTGATTGAATTACCAATTCTGCTCACTTTATCAAAAAGATGTCAAAAAAAACATTCCTCAATAACTCTCTGTGATTGTCTGTGTAAATTTTCTGGTATTAACTGTAAACAGTTTTGAAAATATAATTTACTTTCTGCCATTTATGCTTCTCTTTCTTTCTGTACACTAAAGTAGGAAGTAGGGGTTTCAACTATTTCCTGAAAGAAATCCCCTCTTCATATTTGTTTTCCAACCACTAACAACTATTTAATATTTCAGGAATACTGATCATTCCTCCCCATCTCCAAAATTGTTTTTTTGCCACAATGCATCTTTAAGAGACTCTTACATTTCTTTCGAAATTGTAAAAATGGTTGTTTGCACCTCCTTTATTTCTTAAACAAACAAAATGTAAAACTGAGTACTGCCACATGATTTTTTTTTTCAAAAACACATGGGTTACACCTACATACTGGGTACAAGCACACACAGCATGGTTTGCAGTCTCTGGCAACCTGCAGTAATTTTTGCTGATTTAGCAGACTTTTTCAAGCAACAAGTGACCACATGAGGGTACTAACTCACCCTGGGAAGAGGAGCAAGGCCAAGAATCAGAACTTATTTCAGGTAAAAAGCACACAGCACTACTCTACAACAAAAATTTCTTACTGAGTTCATAAACCGATTTTTTTAATTGTTATTTTTAAGGACTATTTTAACTGAAGACTCTTATGCCAACTAAATAATCCCTTGAGGCCAACAGTGCCTTTACAAGAATAGCACAGCATTGGCTTTGTTTTCTCTCTTTTGGCATCATTACCGTGTGATTTTCTCATTCTTGCAATTCTAATCAGTCTCTCCCTTTTTCTCAAGGATTGCAAATCAACAGCAACATTTGCTATGCAATCTAATCCTGTTTTCCTTTTCTTTTTAGAAACACAGCAACTCTCCAGATAAAAAGACATGAGGAGATAGAGGATATGTGATTCACTCCTCCAAAGAAACCAGAATTTAATCTTTTTATTTTTTACTGCAAGAAGGCTTCTAGTGATCCCAATACATATAAAATACGACAGAGAAATATTTTTTCTCTTCTTTTCAGAAGGAGTTTTCCCTCAATATTGTACTTGTCCAGATACAATGTGATAGTAGGTAGCAGTAAGACATGTAAAGGCAGGCAATTCCAAACCAATCAAGAATTCACTTGATGCCCATCCCATCCCATCCCAGCCCACATGGACACAGTTGTTATCAGACCTGAATATCCGTGGCTGGATTCCAGTCGATATCGTACAGGATCAAATGAGATGCTCCGACCAGATTCAGTCCTACTCCACCAGCCTTTGAACTCAGCAAAAAGATAAAAGCTGGACTGAATTTACTGTTAAAAGTATCAACAATATGTTGTCTCTGGGAGACAGGAGTATGTCCATCAAGTCTAGTATAGGAGTATCCGTACTGTTTGCATGTCTCTTGTAATATGTTTAATGTCTGAGTGTAATTGGATATCAGCACGACTCTGTCAAACAGTAAAACAAAGTCATCATCTTAGACCTTGGTAAAAATAAAGTCCAATAACAAATGACCAAAAACATCTAAGAAAATAAAATTAAAAGAGAAGCAAAAATTACACATCAAACTGACATTACTTCTATTTTCTATGAAATAAAACATTTCCTATTAATTAGAAGCACCTGCTAGATCTGGATGCCTTACACCTACTGTCAATGTTAAATAATTAATGCCTCCCTTTGCAACAGAATTTGGCATAATGCACAGATTGCAGGGATTCAGAACCAATCACATGGATAGATTTTTTTTTAAAATCTCTGTTTATACAAAATAGCTGTTGTTAAGACAGCATTTGCAGAGGATAATGTAGGAGCTAATAAATAATACATATACAACTCTACTTACTGAAAAAGCTACTATAACCTTCTACAGAAAACCTCAGAAAATTCTAACAAAGAACATAATCAAAGTCCATCAGGAAAGCAAAGGTTTTTTCTACATTTTATGGTTGAAAAGAACTGGGATGAAGGCTAGTGAAAGATAGATATTGGGTTTTTTAGAAAGCAAAATCAGACTGATCCCTTGAACTAATGGCCCAGGCTATGTTGGTGTATTTTCTTTGAAATTTTGCCCAAATAGTTTTCAGAGGTCTGAAAATCTAGAATTCCTATCCTCCCAGATATTGAGGATAATTCTATTAAGTAAACAAATATCTTTTGAATTTAAGCCATAAGTAAAATAACAGGGACAGTGAGGGCATTTTCTGCCATATCTTGTTTGGACGTCTTTTGTAATCCAAACTAAATGTAATAAATTTCTTTTTTTTTTAAATAATTTTTATTAAAAACAAGTTCTGAAGAACTGGACAAATAATTTCAGGGGAAAGTTAAAGTATTAACATTTTAGAAGGGTTTTAGAATATTTTTATTATTACACTTCACAACTCAACTACATCCAAGACTTATTTGTAAAGACGTTGCAATATTTTTTTTTGCCAATCAACACAACATTCACACCTTTGTTTTCACTCAAAAATAGAATATAAGCTTCAGAATAGGACTGGAAATGAGTCTGTATATTGCAAAAACTATTTAGTACCAATGAAAGCAGAGAAACGTAAAAAATAAACATGAGCAGCACTGAATTAAAGCAACAAAACTTAGAGGTGTAAAATAACACCTCAACTCAGGAGCTCCTGAAGTACTGCTGCAGGGACAGGTGCTTTTCACTGACACCCCTGCTTTTGCTGACCTACAAGAAATAAGGCCAGTACATTTAGATATTTAGTTGTCACTGTTTTCAATGGATGCTGTAAATTCCAGCAACAGGTTCAGCTTTCTCATTTGTAAGAAGAGAATATCTTCATGTTCCATTACATCCATGTCAAGAGATCTGCTGTTACTTCCCGCTACTGAATTACAGTGTGTCCTATTTTAGCACCAATTGAAATAAAAGTTAAAAGCTAAATACTTTTGGAATAGCTGGGCTTTAAGGCACAAGTCCATAAAAAATTATCCTGGGACTAGGTCATGTGAGATTCCCACAAATCAGCAATTGCACAGAAATTAATCATGTGCATCCCATTACCCCATGATAAACAGAAGTTTTTCTACATGCCAGTGGCATTTACCACAGGGGAAGGAAATAAGCAGTTGCTGTGCATCTGTTGAGAGTGGTTACCCTGAACAGAAAAGGCAGCAAGCACTGAGTAGTTAAGCATGACTAAAGAGGAAATAACTTATAATCTAATAGTGAAAATATTTTAATGCAATTTAATAGATTGGTACATCTTCTCAAGGAGGTACAAAGCATTGGAAAGTCTCTACAAGTAAAGGTTGCAGCATGAGGGCTGTAGCAAACTATCTTATTTGCTTTATGGTGTAAAAATACAAGTATCTCTATATGGAAAAAATATGAAGAGCAGCTTAAAAAATTACGTCAGCTGCAAATTCTAGTTTCATAATTTAACAAGAAAGAGCCAGGACTACAATGCATAAATTAATCTGGCACTTCTGCACACAGCTGCAGTACCTTTATTTTGAATAATACATCTCCATGCATTTGAAAAGCAAATCAATATCCAGAAAGTCACTCCCATTACCCCCCTTCTACCTTTCTTTCACACTTGCCTTTCAGAAGAGTTGAGCTCATGGATTGCTGCTAACAACTTCACCAGCACTTGCAATTTTCCTGAATCAGTTTCAGAGAAAGTGTCCGAAGTATAATCTTGTGGGAAGATATCTATTACACCTTCATAGAGGCTGGACTCATCATATTCCTCAGACATAGGATCACAGCTTTTTTCCTATTGAAAATAAAAGGATTAAAATTTCGTATCCCCTATAACATATTTTTTATGATTGTTATATTTTTATCACAAAGAAAAAAGGAGGCACAAAAATCTCACACAAAGCAATATACTATGTGAGCATGACAACCTCCCAACACTGGATTGAAAGCAAAGGTTTAAAATACTGATAGTGTTTATTTTAGTTTACACCTTCTAATCTAAGACATTGTTTGCATCTAAGTAGAAAGTTGAAATACTTAAAAATGAAAAATGTGTACAACTTCTCTACTTAAACAACCACACAAATATACATCCACAGTAAAGACATATCTAAACCTTGGCAGTGAGAAGGAAATCAATACACAATTTATTCTTTCTAAATCCCATAATATCTCATTATGGAACTTCCCAATGATTCACTCCGTTTAGGAAAATGCTGTCATTAAGATTCAGTTATACAACTGGAAATGAAGAAAAGCTAGCAAGCAAATCCAATAAAATACAGGTAATATTTTGCTATACTTAGAAAATCAGTGTTTCACAGGGAGGAAAAAGCCAGACTACTCAAATGCTAAAACCACAATGGCAATAAATGACTTGCACATACAGTCCTTTCCATCCCTATATTTAATAAAGGCTTGCACTTCTGCATATGAAAAATTTCTAATGCTTGTACTATGAAGTAAAGGCAATGAACTTGGCAGTGTTGAAAGTTACAGGGAGGTCTGCACTGTGGGTATTCCTACAAAGTCATGAAGTATGTCAAGATTTACATTTCCACTCACCTTACCTGGACTTCAGCTAATGGCCATAGCAGTTCTTATGACCAAGTTCTAACTGTCATATCATTTATCTATAGGAATAAGAACATTTCTATACATACAATGTGATAGGATCCCAGGAGAAGTGGTAATGGAGACATCTAGTACCATGATGTCTTGAGCCTGCAGCTCCCAATGTCATCAAGAGTGAGAAAGTGAAATTATCACGTGGACAGTGAGGTTTCAAAGGAGTCAGAAAAGTACATAGAGTAATCTCTAGTAAACAGTGTTCTTTGTAAAATTCACATTTCTATGTATTTTTACAGATATTCAAGATTAAGATTTTTACAGAGACAAGATTAAGATGGAAAACACATTAAGAAAGAGAAAATCACATAAGGCAATAGGAAACGGGTGAGATACCTTCCCTAAGTATATTCAGATTTCCTAGTATTTGTGCTTTTGAAAGCAGACTTCCTAGAGCAAGTTGTATGTGGGAGTATGGAAATGACCTTAAGCAACATGCACATTGACTATTACACAGTTTTAGTGACCTGTGCCTCAAATGACTAATTGCAGGCACCCATCCCCATGCAAATAGATACCTTTATAGCTTTAAACAGAAGACAGGGATGATTGCAAAGTTTTTTCAAAGCTCCTATACATATCAGGTGAGGACTATTTTCTAGCCTGCCTTGTAGACAGGATGTTATAACTCGAGAACTAAGCAGTTTTCGATACAATTCAAGTTGCAGTGCTGTTGGTCGACAGAAGATGATGCTCTCCTTTTTGGGGGGCAGAAATTTGTTTATAACCTCCTGTGTTCTTCTTAGAATAAAGAGTCCAGTGAGGCGTGTGAGCTCTGCTGCTCTTTTTTCTCCTAATTCTTTTTCCTCCTAAAAGAACAAAGCACAAAATTAATTGCAATCTTGCATTTCATCAGAACAATGTTCTGTATGACTTTAATTAGAGATTTAAGTTACATTTTGAAAGTATGATACCACTTTCTGACATGGGACTGTAGGGACCAATTCTTCTCCCATTAGGACCACTGCATTAGCTTAGTTCTATGTCTGGTTTCTAGTCTTAAACAAAGGAAAATAATGTCCCAAATGACATCCAAGGCTTCAATTATGCCCTAGAACTTCTCAACAAGCAGCAAAAGCAGTACTGTGGACAAACTAGGAATGAATAAAGTATCGTCACATGGCAATGCACATGGCATTTTGGGGAATGCAGCTGCTGGAAGCACAATTGTTGCGTATCTCTATATGGACAGTCAAAATGAGGTGATCTTAACATGTGTACTTCTTCTGCTCTCTGGAAAACAAGTGACTTTACTTCAAACAGGAAGGTGAAAAGTTCCTGTTCCTATTAGTAGTCCCACGCTCCACTTTACTCCATAGAATGCAAATTTCTCCTTACTGTGAATTTTCTTCTATAACTGCACTTTTTTAATCAAGTACCTCTGTTGCTGAAGGTTCTCTAGATCTGACAATTGGTTCCTCATAAATCTTTCTATATGTGCATAAAGAACCGAGTATTCCTGGATTCACAAACTCTATTAATGCATAAAATTCTTGCAAGTCATTTTGGATTGGAGTACCTTGAAAGAGAAAAAAAATAATTCTGCATTTGGTAATTTTTTCTTTCAACTGATGGAAGTACAACCATTGAATGCAGGGTTTAATGGGAGAGTGCATCTTGAAACCAGAGGTTTTGTTTCAATGTGAATTACTCAGAGTCCTGAACTGATCTAAAACTATACCATGAATAACAAGATACTGTCCTCCTCACTAAACAGACTGCAGATCTAATTGTTCTGACAAAGGAATTTGAAAAGTCAAGTTCCAAATCCATTTTATTAAATAACTACAAAGGAAAACATTGAGTGTATGCAAACAGAATCCCAATTCCCTTACAGAAGATCCCAGGCTCCTTGCCTGCCCCTGAAGATGGGAAAATTTTGCTTTTACTTAAAAAACATTGGAAATAACCTCTTTTTACAAGATCTGAGCTTTCTGCATTTAATACCCATTGCCAAAATTCCTACTGATCTCCTGCCATATTTAGAATATCTTTCTCTTTTACCCCAACTTAGCACTATCAAGATAAAAAAATATTTAAAGTAACTATAAGTACTAACCAGTAAGGATAATTCTTCTCTCACAAGACAGACTAGTAAGGGCTGTAGTTGTCTTAATAGTGCTATTTTTCAGACGATGTCCTTCATCACAGATGAGGAGGTTAAATTCTACAGCCTGAATGTGATCCAAGGATCGCAACAGCATCTCGTAACTGATTATCATAACGGAATAAAGTGGAGAACCGATGAATTCTTCTACTTTGTGGTCCTGCAGCCATAAAGGAAAATACATCACACAGCTATTTCTTTGGACATCACATCCTTAAAAATCATCACATTCCTTAAAAGTCCAGTAACTACAGAAATTTCTTCTGGCATGACACAAGATATTTCCTATCTCCTTCATGACTTTGGACTATTGATTCTTTCCCAATTTGTAAAGGAGATATGGGATCTGATACAGCAATTTAGAGTTTTAACACCTCATTAAAAGAAAATTTATTATTCTTTTAGGCCTTCAAATCCTCTGACACACATTACCACGAGGGTGAAAAGCACAGAGTTCCTGTAACAGCTTCCCAGCGCTGGCATTTGGGTAAGCTTCAAATGAATAATTAAAGCCAAGGCAATGAAGAGACACAGGTAGTTCCCTGTACATTCACTTTGGGATCTCAGCCTGCAAGGTGCAGTAATGCCCAGTAGGATGTTACCACATTCTACCAGAATTCCCTTTGTAGTTTTTCATTGGATATTATATTATTGAATATGATATCATATTGGTATTAGTGAACCTATTGAATAGGTTCTAGGTATCAGATTTTAGAAGAGTAAAGTTCATGTTGCTGGGAGCTCAGCTGGGAGGGATTCTGCAGAAAGCTTTCACAGAGGCCAAAGGAACTCACAAGTGCTGGGATTTTTTCAAGGATTTTCTCCTGGAAGCATGAAAATAGCTCATCCCCTTTTAAAGATAAGGGAAGCAGGTGAAGCAAGAGACTCCTCAACTTCACTGCAAGCTTCCGAGTCAAAATCAAAAGTAAAGTGTACCAGTGATGGAAATGTGGATAAGTACCTGTTGAGATCTCCAAGGGTATTGCCAGGGCCTGCACAGATGCAGACAGAAAAGCAAAAGCTCAGCAAGAATTGAATTTGGCCAGAAATGTCAAAAACTACAAGAAAGGGTTCTTCAGGTACGTAAAAAACAAGCAGAAATAGAAGGAAAATATTGGCCCATTGATAAACAGGAGAGGTGGATAAGTCACACCACCTTCTTCACCTCTGTCTTCACCAGCACTGCTGGGGGTCCCTGGCCTTGGGAATAAAATTCCAGGCTGATACAAACACAGACTCACCAGTGTCAGTGAAGGAAGAGTAGGGGCTGAGCTATCACAGGAGCTTGACCCCTATGGATTAATGAGCCCTGGCATTGCCCAAGGGTGTTAAGAGAGCTGGCTGACATCGTTTCAAGGCTACTCTGCACAACCTTTGGAGAAGTCAAAGGCTGTCAGGGGATGTCCCAGAGGACTGAAAGGATAATATCACCCCCATCTACAAATAGGGCTTAAAGGAGGAACCTAAAGTTATGGAACGAATCCTCATGGAAGATATCGCAAGTCAGATGAAGCACAGGATTGGGAAAAGCCAACATGAACTCACCAAGGACAAATTGAGCTTGATAGATCAAGAGCTGATCCCCCTCTGTGACAAAGTAACCTGCTTAGTTGATGTGGGGTGAGTGGTGGGCATCGCCTACCTGGATTCCTCCAAGGCTTTCACTATGGTTTCCCACAGCCTCCTCCTGCAGAAACAGATGGGCTACAGTGTGGATGAGGGCTCCACGTGGTGCTGGGAACTGGCTGCCAGGCAGCACCCAGAGGGTGCTGGTAAATGGCTCCTTTCCAAAGGGGCAGCGTGGCACGAGGGGGGTCCCCCAGGGAGCGATGTTGGGCCCGGCGCTGTTTAATGTCTTTGTAAGTGATTGGGAGGGTGGGATCAAGTGTGCCATGATGAAGTTTTCTAATGGTACAAAACTAAGTGGGAAAGTGAACAGTTTGGAAGACAGAGCCACCCTGCAGGAAGATTTGGAGAGGCTGGAGAGTGGCTAACAAGAATTTGATGAAGTCCAGCAAGGGCAAGTGTAAGGTCTTGCACCTGGGAAAACATAACCCAGGTGTGCAGCACAGGCCAGGATCCACCCAGCTGGGGAGCAGCTTTGTGCACAGGGACCTGGAGATCCAGGTGGACAAAAGGATCAATATGAGCAAACAGTGCTGCACTGGCAAAGGAAACCAGTGGGCTGCTGGGCTGTATCCACAAGGGCATCACCAGCAGATCAAGAAGTCATTATCCCACTTTGCTCGGTGCTCTTCAGGATACACCTGGAATGCTGTGTTCCGTGTTGGTCCCTGCAATGCAGAAAAGATGTGAACAGGCTGGAGAAGGTCCAGAGAAGAGCCACAAACTGGGAAGCCTGTCACAGAGGAAAAGGCTGAGAAAACTGGCTTTGTTCAGCCTTGAGAAAAGAAGGCTTAGGGGAAACCTTATCACCATGTTCCACTATTTAAAGTGAAGATAGAGAATCCCTTTTTACAAGAAAAATCACATGGAAAAGACAAGGGATAATGGGTACAAATGACTCCTGAGGAGGTTTCAATTGCACACATGAGGAAAATTTTCCACAATGAGAATAATCAGCCTTTGGAATAATCTCCCAGGGGAGTGGTGGAGATCTGACTGGACAGGATGCTGGGCCATCTTGTCTAGACCATGCTTTTGCCAAGAAAGGTTGGATCACTTGATCCTTGAGGTCCCTTTCAACTGCATATTCTATGATTATTCTATCATTAACTTTGTTACTAGCCCTTAACATTGATGGGTTGGCCAACAGGTCAAGTCACCCTGGGACTCAGAAAATAAAGAGATCATAACAAGCCCCAGAAAACATGTCTGTCTACTGGTAGACTTCTAAACCTTGCATTGCTGGTCAGAAAATGACTGTGACCGGCTCCTCTCTTATATACCTCTCAAGTCCTTTTCCTTCAACAGACACCAAGAATTTTCATGCCTAATGAAGGAAATACACACAATATATACTGTAATGGGACAGTGAGCTTCGTCCAAAAAGGTTTCCTAGAACTAGTTACATTTCTGTGCAGACTTGTAAATGTACTAGGATTGTCTACCTGTCTTGCAATTATGCATAAAAATGGAAAAATCTACTGTGGGTACGTCCCTTACCTTTCCACTTGGCTCCAGATGCCAATTTCCTGAATGCTTCTTCCTATTTCCTAATGGTGTTCACTAACTAAGCAGGCTAAGGGTGCAGCTGACAAGCTGAAGAACCTCTTTAATTGTGAAACCAAATCAATCTAGAGCCTCAGAAGGTATTTTTATTTCCAAACAAGATCAGTTACCAAACACAGACAACTAAGTCTGGAGCCAGATGGTGTAACACTCTGTAAAAGCAGCACCACTTAATTATCACAACCTTTAGAGGCTCCTAGCAGGTGATTCAGATGAATCCATGGGACGAATCCAGCACATTAATCTCACAAAGTACCATGTGGTAGATCACACCCCCCAGGCTGCTCACAAAGAGGCCCAGCACATGTCAGAGGAAGCTAGGAGTAGCGAGGACCAGCTAACAAGGGCCTGCACCAATTTCCCCAAGTGTTTGGGACTGGACTTGAGCATTCCTGTTGTTTCCAGGACTGTAGTTAACTGTCTGTTTTCTTGTTGTAATTTTACTGCCATTTTCATTATAGGAGTAGAAAGTTTCCCAATACAGGGACAGAGACACAGAGGAGCCCTGTAGGCAACACCCAGTGTTGTCCCAGCCCAGTATTCAGGCTCCACATTGCAGCCTTGAAGACAGAGGCAATGCCCCTCTGAACTTTACTTGGGATGGTGAGGCATCAGAAGATGCCCAGGGTTCAGAAACCATTTTCTTTTCCTACACTTTCAGGCTGTGAGCTGAGGCTATGGAGAAAGCACTGAGGCACTGGAGAACAGCCTCAAACATCCCTTCCCTGGTAAATCATCAAGTCTTCAGGAAAGTTTGAACACCTTAAAAAAAAGGCAGGAAAAGTCCTGGCATATTACAAGCCCCCTGCAGCCAAATATAATATATTTCTCACTGTATGTAACAACAGCAGTGGATGACGGATGAAAAATTAAAATAAATTTACAAGGTAATTTCAAGTAATTAATTAATACTCTTAACTGGTTGCAAGATATGTCTGTATTACAGGCTCCATTTTAACAATTACCCAAAGTGACTTGACAGGTTTAAGCGAGTTGCCTGGAGCCACATATGGAGCAATTGTCAATCAGTATTAGAGGTCCATAATGTCCCAGGCTTCCTCTTTGAACAGATCTTTCTTTGCACTAGTTCAAATCCAGTGTAGCTGGTGAAGTGTAAATTCCAAAATGTTGAATAATAAAGCAATGTAAACCTATAATTATTTTCCTATATATTTTGACTTAAAAAAACAAATCAAAACAACTCCAGTAGAAGCAATACTCTGCAGACAGATAAAGGAATTATTCTCTCAAACACATCCCAAATGCTGATAATATAGATTAACAAGACCTAAAAGCAATCTTTGTGGGGATGCCTTCATTTTAAAAGCAATGTCCTCTACATGGCATTTGCATTTTAACAGAATTAAAGTGTAATCACATTTTAAAAGCAGATAATGTCCTAGTGTTTTAAAATGTCTAACTGAAGGGTTAGGATCAGTTTGTGGTGTTTCAGCATGAAAGTGAAGAAAACATTTTAAAAAGTCTGCCAGTTCTTTGAATGTATTCCTTACAGACAAGAACAGAAAAAAATGTTAGAGACAAGCTCCTCCTTTTAAGTTATACTGGAGAAGTAGCAGTATGGTAATTGCTGTCTTTCCAGAGAAGATAGACAGTAAATTATTTTGAAATACCTCATTATGCCCGAGGCAATTCATATTGTGTCTTCCTTTTGCATGACAACGTATTCCTTGATATTTGAGAACACAATCTTTAAAGCTGCTGAGTGTCCCCAACCAAATAGGCCCAAAGAGATGAGTAAGAATATTAAAGTTATTTAAATTTAAAGAAAACGAAAGCTACTGTCAATTTTGGGGCATAGTAACTGTAATGATATTCAGGCTTTCTCCTCCCAACATTATTCATAAAAACTGCAAGAAAACGTTCAATTTTCTGAAATTACTCTTTTAGGTTAAAATGTTGACATATTATATTTTGCCTTGTATCAATTTATTTTACAAATTTCCATATTTCCCATTCTAACCTATATTACATTACAGTTCCTGACAAGTCAATTTGCTTTATTTCCACACCCTGAAACAAGTTACTAGGAAAAGCAAATTATCCATAGTGCATCTAATACATGTGGATTGTCTTCAGTGGAAGATCAGCAGTTTCAAGAGTTTGGCAATAATGAGTGGAATTTAAAGAAATAATTATTGTTACAAAATTTTGTACACTTTACCAAGAAGTAAACTTCCATTGAAAACTTCTGCTTCATCTGAAATATTCATTCTTCCATACAAACCCTAAGGATAATGCAAGAAACTAAAGGCAAATCTGGCTGATGTAAGAATTGGATAACCTTTAAAATGAAGTACTATTTGTTTCTTCAATTTACTTGTATTGACCTATTTGATTAAAAAATAATTTTGCAATGTAAGTATTTTTATTCTAGTTGCAAGCATCAATGCAGGTACTATGAGCTCTTCACTTCCTTAGAACTTGTGAATGTTAACTCCAGCAGGAACAACTTCACTAGAGGAGTGAACAGGAATCAGCATCACCCCACTTCTTAGTAAGATCTACACTGGTCTGCATTCTTCTAGAGATGAGAGGTATTCTCATTACCTGACACTGAGACTCTAGGCTTGGTAATTCAGGAGACTTAAATCATCCCAACAGAGATCTAATTCTTGATAGTGACAGTAAAGGGAATAACCTTCTGAAATAACCCAAAACAGGCAGCCAAAACAAATCAGAAGACATTTTCAGTACAGAACAAAAGCAACTACCACAGAATCAGAGTACAAGGTGGATGCTCTGTACATAAAGCAGGGCAGGTATGCACTTTGATAGACAACAGAAAACTCCTTAAACTGAAGAGGCACAAGGAGGAGTGTGTCACCTTTCACACCTTCACAGGTGAAACCAGAGGAAAGGTAAGACAGACGTGCTACACAGGCAGGTGAGCTTGAGTTACGAGCTGGTTACTAACAGAGAAATACCATATGGACAATTATCTGAAGAAGAAATAAAGTATCACAAATAAATATTCATAGAGAATTATTAGGCTTGGTCTCTAGTTTAAAAAAAAAAAAAGAAAAAGGAAAAAATACCATAGTTCCTATATTCTGAGCCAATAATGACCTAATCCCCTTTTGGAAATGAATCTTACCTGATCAACTGTAAAGACTTTGATCCTTTCACTTCCCAACCATTTCTGAAACTCTTTTTTCCAGTTTTTCACCAGACTCCCCGGGGTGACAACCAGGGCTCGCTTTAGGACAGGTCTGCCTCCATAGGCCCCTTGACGCAGCAGAGTCCAGACAAGTGCAATGCATTGCAGTGTCTTCCCTAAGCCCATTTCATCAGCAAGAATCGCTCCAAATCTGCCACTGACTCTGCAAGGTGCAACGAGGCAGTGGTAACATTTTAAAAGACATATCTATAATTATTCACCATTGGTTTGGGGATTTGCTTCTGTTGTTGTTTTCTGAAGTATAAAGAACTTATTTATACTTACTATGGTCTACTCTAGGTTTTCAGTCAGTTATAGATCTTAGAGTGAAAATTCTCATTTTCTACATCAATGCATTAGTCCTCTAAAATGAAAGTTTAAATCTTCTTTTAGAATTAATATTATTATCCAATACCTTAAGGAATCTATGACTTCAGAAAACACTTTTAAAAACAGTACTATGTTTTTTTCAACAGGTTGGTATAACATCTTGTTTATTCTAAATGCCCGAATTATAAATTACATGAATAATTATGAATTATATGAAATAGAAATCCCAGGAAGCAGTGTTCTACAGCATGGGTTTGATTGTATCTGTGTTTACAAAACTTGGTGTGAAGAATGACAGGCCTTTTGGTGCACTAGCTTCTCACCACATCTAGCAAAATTATGGCAAGAGTGATGCTACACTTAGGTCAGAAAAAAGTTGTGCAGCCTCTTTTGGGAGAAAATTACTAATATTAATTAATTACTCAAATACTCAAAACTTCCCAAACTGTCAAATTTCAAACATGGGCATGAAAATATTATAGGTATTAAAAGCCAAAAGGATAATTATCATCTTACCTCATTCCCATTACACATTCATATAGAAATATCATTCCTTCTTTCTGATGTGGGCGGAGATGATTTGCAATGTAAGGATCTACAACTACATCCACCACGGGCAAACCAGCCTTATTGAACATCCACTGATGACTTGCATTCGGTCGTGGCATGACTAGAGAATCTTGAGGTCCAAAGCATAACCAAGTATTACACAAAAATATTACTTTTAGTCTGTTAGCAAAGGGTTAGGGCTAAAGTCAATGATATAATGACTGTCAAAAATACTGTTTAATATATTGACCATTCTCAGACAGAAAATGCATTTGCCAACAGAGTACCTTAGATTGCCTGCTACTTAAAAACATTCTTTTACAGAGGTTTTCCAAGTAGTTTGCATTATTCTCAAAGGTAAAGATGATGAGAGGTTTTCTTCTGATGAGGCGAAACTGCCTACCTAATAAAAGTTGCACGATGACTTTGAATTCATAGTTAAATCAGAAGAAGTTCCAAAATACTTCTGAATTGAAAGTTTAAGAAAAAGAACCTAAACAATGACCTACTTAAAATCTAAACACTGCATTTCATGGGGATATTCTTGCAGTTGCCCAGAAAGACTTCTCTGCCCAAGAAACAGAGATAAAAGGCACTGATTTGCTACAGAAAAATAGGGAAGGATTGAGCACGAGCCGACAGACTGCTGCATGAATAAAAGAAGTTGACAGGTTTAAAGACATACAGAGGCAAAGAGAGACTGAAGTATTGAGCAACATCTGAATAACAGTTTTGCTTGCCATAATTTGTTTACAAACTCTAGCATCATAATTTTGCTAGACAATGTCCATACTGGGTTGTTTCTGCTGCTGCTATACACCCTCACTGAAGAATTGCATTGTCATAGGACAGAATGAGAAAGCAATTTATAGCTTCTGGTATCTTTATGTCATTAAGGTAGATCTATATGGATAATTTATTCATGGAAATAGGTTGGTGGAAGGCTTGTATCAGTCACGGAGATTTTGTTTCCTACTGACAAAGGGCTGAGTTCTGATGGATTAAATCAAATTGCATGTGTATATATTTCAGAGTCATGGTGACAAAAAGATAACTTTTCTGACAAAAATTTGGATGAAAATGAGGAAGAAACAAGGCTTGGATGAGCATTGGACTAAAAGTTTAGAAATCATATGTGGAAGACATAGGTTTACATCTTTGTTACTGCGCTCTGTTCCCGAGCATAGGGATAAATGGTTTTCCATTCTGTAGAAGCTGCATTTCAATCTGCTGTAGTCATAGACTTCAACATGAAGACCTCTGACTGTTTCAATATCAAGGTCCTGGTCTTGTAGTATCTCAGTAACTTCCACAGGAGGTTGTGCAAGCAGGCATTAACTAATGTGATTCTCCTGTGTAAGCAAATCTCAGACTCAGAGAGTCCAACCTATTGATGTGTTGAGGGCTCCTGAAACCTGACAGGAGGTATTCAAATTCACAAGTCACAGCCGACAACTAGAATAAAATGTAACTTTTTAGCAAACTAGTGCAGAAACAGCGAAGAAGTTAATTTATGTGTTGAATTTATTGGCTTTTTTGTCAGATTTTCAGTTAGAATGCTAATGCAGCTTCATCTTGCAGCCACAGGAAGGAACGTTTAAATAAAACGTAATCAAGTTAAATTCAGTCCAGAAGCTGGTGTTAATGAGGATGTTCTATAAAAGGGCTAATGATATCACTAATTACCACTTGATTAAGATTTCATTGTTTATTTACACAGCAGCCAGGTAACAGCTTCCAAAAATCCCATAGTATCAGAATATAAGGTGAGAAGTAGAATGGCAGTATTATAGTTAGAAGGTAGAGAAAAATCGTATTTCTTTTTAAATAAATAATACTCTGCTCAGTAACAATTTTAAAAATAATTTTTATCTTCCATCTGGAAGATAGAGCCACCAGCAGAATATAGCTCCTAAATGTAGGATTTTGTCTACAAATCCTTCTGTAGACACAAGAATACTTCTGTTTAGATAATCAATGCCACTTCCTGCAGCTATCAAATGTTTATAGAGTCCCTCTTGCACAACTGCTTAACCAGCCCGTTCCTATACAAAATGTGAACTCTGATGGCTCTTCAGCACACCATACTTTTAGCACTATAAAACTAAACCTTTATTCCAAAACATATCTGGTTGAGTTTGAGTACTGTAGTTACACTCGCTGGCTCTGAAGGATCAGGCACTGTCAGAAGCAATTCTCTGAAAGTGGCACAACTTTTCTGTTACTGATCCTCCAGTGCAATTACTGTGCTGCCACATTATGGCAGTGCTTCACTGATGCAAGTGGGAAGCTGGAACTCATCTAGAACTTCTAGTATGTGTCAGATTGTTTCTCTGATCAACAAACTCATTTTCCTTGGCAAAACTCTCAGAAACCACTCTAATGTGTTTCCACACCCATCTGCAACAACTATGGAAAAACTTTATGCAGTGCACAGTATTTCACTTGTTAGAAACACAACATGACAAAATCCTAATATGGTTAGACACTAGTACTATATGTCAGAAATACTTCAGTAATTCACTGAGGAACATGAAAATTTTGGTTACACATTCAATATTTTTTGAGAGTCAGAGAACGTTTAAAGAAACTTAAAAATCTCAATCTTACTTGAAGCATTTGGATCATGGCGAGGTTTGCAGCTTTGAGAATCTCTGAGCATATTCTCCTTAGTACTGGGTTGACAGACATTTTTGAATGGTTTACAAAATGGTTTTGTATTAGTTTGAGACAATGCAGTTGGGCCTGTGTCATGAGTCCCTATTCCAGCCTGAAAACACCTGCCACTGCTGAAGTCATCTGCTGAAATTACACCCATCACTTCAATTTCTTTTCCACCAACCATCAGTGTTTGACCTTCATCAAGACTGTCTAGCTCTTTAGCTTTATATCCAGTACCTAAAAGAATACAAAAATTTATGAATTAGGACAACACAGCAAGTACTACTTCCTTAATACCAGTACTGCAGGAAGGAAAAACTGTGAAAAGATATCTGATTCTAAAACATTTGATTGTTACACATAAAGGCTTTCCCTCCTTAACAGAGTGCTAATAATCAGAATTAGATAGAACATGTGAGCAAATAATCAACCTCATCCACAATCAAGTCTACTGAATGTCAAATAACCATTTAAAAGAACTTTTAAAAACTAGTCCCATATCACAAAATCCAACAGTTTGCTTTAATAACCATCCAAGGTCCTTTCTTTTGCGACCCCAAAAGAACTCCCTTAACACCTCTTGCTATTGACCTAATCAGAGTATTCTACTTTTAAAATAATTCTAAATTAGATTTTTACACTTAAAGATTCAGATGCTTCTGAAATCTTCTCTTCTACACATGCTTGAAACATGCTTTGATTATTGCCAAGATTTATGAGTAAGTTCAATAGTTGGTGGGCTTGGTCTGATGAACATTCTCGGAGTAGCTACAAATACTACTGGTCTCATTACAAAATACTGCTACAGCTGCTGCTTTCTTTTAAGACAGCAATGTAGGAAAGAGTGGGGGTTCCTTCTTTTAAATAGCATTCTACTGGTTGAAGCTCTCATATAAGAAACAGAGGACAAATATAATTTATTTTCTTAACTCAGAGAGGTCAAAGCCACATCTCTTCTTCAGAATTCTTTATCTCAATTGTTCAATTTGTATGACTTTGGATAAACAGGCTTGGATCCTCAGTTGGGCCAAAATTAAAAAAAAAGACATGACTGTGTAGACCAGCAGTTAAATCACTCATCTGTGAAGAAAGAGGCAAGGCCTCCCAAGGCACATTTTATCCAACAAACACTACATATAAAGACTCCCTGGAAGCTGTTTGCAAAGCTCAGGTCTGCCACTTCTAGGAATGTGAAAGGCTGGAAGGTGAAGGTCTGGATTTGAATTCCTTTAAGAGGAAAAAATTACTGAGGTGTTTCACAGTCTAAGCAAGTGCTGAAAAACAGTCTGGCCAGAAGGGAAAGGGAAATACTTTTTTTCCTCTCCTCTGAAAGGATTCAGAAAGCACACAGCAAACCTTGTTTGGTTCTGAAAGAAGAACACTTGCCATCAGGAAAGAGCCGAAGACGGCCGAACACCAGAGAATAAATGTGCCTTCCTAAACAGGGTGCTTGGGGAGGGCATTTATGATCTCCTCAGCTCTGCATTTTTGTTTTCTATTATTACCTCTACATAGCTTCAGGCTGAACACACTGAATACAACTGTATCCCTGTGCAGACTCTGGTCTGAAGAGTTTAATTCTAAGATGTTTAATTCTAAGGATGAGCTTTAAGGGTAGATGGAAACAGGGAAGGCAAAAAGCAAACCTACAAAGCTCAACTGTTTATGCAGCTGCCAGAAATAACCACTTCTGTATCATACAGCAATTTGCAAGAGAGCACGTCCTAAATTCTTTGCAATGCATTATTAAGGAATTAGGACATTGCAGGGGAGAACAGAAAGATGTTCTGCTGCCTCAAAAATGAGCTATAATCTGTGCTGATTTTAGGTTCCCTTGCGCCATCCTTGATCTAGGCCTGGTAATCCTAAGGAAAAAAAGAAAAATTCTTCCTTTGCACCTTTTCCTTCCCATTTAGAAATAATAATCCTGGGGGCTCATACACATTCACTATAAACTTCCTAGCATTAGGTGAGCACCACTACTGGACCTTTCCTTTTCACCTGGTGAGCTAAATAATTGGAGGAATTTAAAACTCAAACTGCTTAAATTGGTCAAATTATTATTTTCTTAGAATCGATATGAATTGAAAGGCACTCTGAATGGGCAAGTTAGCGCTAATGACATTGGTATCGTGTTCTCTGACACTATGAAACATGGCAAAAATACTTTTACCAGAGAAAATCAGAATGTTAATTTTTCTATTGTGTTTGTTGCTAATTCAAGAAGACAGGACTTGAAAAACACAAGAACAACAGGGTGGTGGCTGATGCATTCCACAGATTACTCTCTTTCTCTCTGCCTTTTTCAAAAACAAGCAAGTCTGTACATATATTGCTTTGCTATAAATAAATACAAATTAACTTCTAAGTCACAGACTGATTTGCAAATCAAATTTGCCTGGTCCTAACAAGGCTCACAATGTCATGATTGTAACAAAAGAGCAGAGAAGCCATCTCTGACCTAAAATTTATCAAATTATGCTTTGCAGCAGCATTGTCCAATCCTACTCCCTTACAGAGTATCTTTGGCTCCGTTAGCAAAGTTAATTCTTGCTTTGCTTTCAGTAAAAAATTACTGCTTCAAGTTGACTGCAGTCTATGGTTTGCAAGTCTTATTTTTAACTCTGATAACAACCCAAACTATGTCTTACAGCAGCAGCTGCTGCTAAAACTACAAGACTAAAAATTGCTACACAGTTGACTTTGGCTGGGCTGGAAAACATTGCTGTTTGCCTGTCTTTCCAACAAAGATAATATTTTTAGCTGTTTGACTGGCTGAAAAGTAGAGATTCAACCTCTGAAATTTCTGGTTGCCATACTGCTGACTGGAGTATCCACAAGGAACTTGCCTGTATCTTTTCCCCAAATTTTAACACCTTCACTTCTGCACTATGTGAGCAACCAAAATCAACTACTCATCCCTCATTTGGCATTAGTGCTGAATTAGTGCAGCCATTGATTTCCTCTCTTTGTAGTAGCATTTGGTGTTTCTGTGAATAATGTTATTCAGCCTGCTCCAGCCTCCCCCATGCATCTGCCTTCTATGTAATAAATATAAATCTTTCTTGCAGTCTTTCCCCAAACCCAAGGAAAAAACCAAAGCAAAACCAAACCCAAAATCTCCACTGTTTTTTCATCCTGTGGTCAACATCGGTATTAAGAACTAAATTATCTAATGAGCTGGGTCTCTGTTTTTCAAAGCACAGTGATCTTCTGCCAGGTGTTCCCTTAAACAAGTATGCAATTCTACAGTACCTCTGCCAATATCTTTGCCTTCCATATCTTTCAGTATTACTGACTTTCCTTTTGTAATAAGAATAGCATCGCCTTCCCACTTCTTGTGCTTTTTCTTTGATGCCTTACACCACACGACACTGAAATATTTTGCAAGGCAGTCAGGTGCTTCCTGAGCTGCTTCTTCCTTTGCAGTCCCTGATGCTGGCAAATACAGTGCATCTAAAAGGGAAATAAAATAACAAAGAATATCTCAGGTCCTCCTGATAAAGTATACAGTCTTTAGCATTTCAAAAAAATCAAGGACAATCTATACATTTCATCTTATATAAACAAAGTGGTGTATTTCCTGTCCTTAGGGTAATTTTGGACTGAGACAGAACAGCAGGTAAGGACTCATTCTGGAAAAAAAAAAAAAAACCAACATTAAATTGTTTCAGAAAGTATGCACTTCCAGGGAACTCAGATTACTTGTTGCATTAGTGAGCTCCTGATTTGACATACATACAAAACAATGAGAGTGGAAACTGAATTAAAGGAAAGGCTGAAAAAAAAGCAAAAGGCAAATGATCACAGGAGAAAATGAAAAGAGGATCCTGGTGAGATGGTGCTGGGCAATGTTCTGGAAGCAAGGACAGGAACATAGAAATCAGGAAAGGGAACAAAGGAGTCCAATAACCAGACTGAGAGCTGTCATCTCTACTAAGTGGCAGAATAACCATAACCATAATAACATAAAATATTATTTCAACTCCTTTCCTTGCACCCTTCAAAAATAAGCAACTGTGCAAATCTTGAAACAGTCCATCTCTTGAGTATGCAGCAGCTCAAACATTGTTACTAGCCTTAGATTGATTTAGATTTGTCAGTTACCTAATTATAAGTGTCATGGATGTAAATACTAATAGGCAATATTTAGGTTAACAAGGTTAAGAAATCATAATAGAACAGACAGCCGTTGAATATAATATCAATTAAGAATAAACACATGCTTTCAAGAGTTAGAAATCTGAGACAAGTAATGGTAGAGAAGTCCCCAGCATTACCTAAAGGAATATCTGCAGCATTCCTTTTCAGCACATGCACAGCTTCAAAGGGAGAATCAGACTAATTTTCATTAAAATACCCTTGCATGCTGGTTAAAAGCTTAAATCGGTTTGCTCCTTTGACTCCATCTGGGATTCAACACTATACAAATCTGTTACAGGAAAGTGCTTATGCCACACACTAACCTTTCCAAAATTTACAATTGTGCTGGTATTTAAAGGAGAAGTAGCAAGAGGAAACTCTTGCTCACAATAAGGGCCCAATAAAGAGGCAGCTTTACCACTTCTCCATTAAGTCTACGTATTCTTAAAACTGAAAAATACTCCTAAGTTACATGCCTAAAATGAGTGCAGTTTTTCAGACTAGCATTTACTAAAATGGTCATTTATCTAAATGAAAAATGTTGTATTTATTGAATAGAATCTTCTTTCCAAAACACTTCAAAAGTTGCTTTGTCTGTATAGAACTCTGTGCTAACATAGTGCCTAAAGCAGATAGGATTTTCCATACATAGATGTTTCTTCAGGGCATTAGCCAACATCTGTAGTTTCATGCAGCAGATGTCCCCATCTCCAAGGAATAACAGAGCAGCTACTGAACACTGGCATTTCACAGAAGGATGAGAATATGGAACAGAGTGACTCTTTTTGAAATGCAGGGAATTCTTTGTACACGAATCCTGGTAAATGAGCCAGAGAGTAATAATAAAATCCTTGCAGCTCTGTAAAAAGCCTGTTGGATCTTCAGTAATGACAAGTGATAAGATTTAGAGAAGTGAAAGAGAGGGGAGAAGAGAGGAAACCGGTACCTTGCTAAAAATACAAAAGATTAATTTCATTCTATATTGAGCTTCTACTTGTAAACTGATTCCACAGATAAATACAAGATGGTTTTCTTCTAGTTTTTCAAACTGATTCTCTTAGTTTAATCAACAACTACTTTCCTTACATTAAGATTCCTGAACTGTTACTGCAAGAACTGGAGATTTCACTGCAGAATTTTCTTCTCTCTTGAAGGATGGCCATCCATAAACAAATGATCACCTCTTTGTCTCCTCCACTGACCTCCCACATGAGTTTGGTGACCCCTGAGATCTGTTTTATGGTCATTGCTCTTTTACTCAGGGCGTCCTGCATGGTATTATCTCAATCACCAGTAGATTAACTTTCAAGTCAATAACAAGCCTTCAAACTTTTATTATCCCTGTTTCATTTAAAATAATTAGAAAACCAATAATTTAGAAACAAAGCTGGAAATTGTTAGCCTTTTGTATTAGTGACTTTTGCTAAAAAGGATTTCCAAAGCAACCTACCCACTGTAAGAAGCAAACTGGGCACCATTATTCCACACAATACTACCATGTTCCTGAGAGGAAAATAAAAAATAATAGCCTCTGCAGTGTTCAGATTTTTTCTTTCAAATTGTCTTCTGACCTACCACAACTTCTGTTTATAGAAACATTCAATAACAATTTGTTTCTATGCTACATAAATGATTTTCCTTTTACCAATAACTACATCATAGTTTGAGATAAAAGTGTAATTTTTTTAATTGAACATTTCAATCTAAAAATAACGACATCCTCTCAAAATTATCTTCCCTGTAATTTCCTTGCATAGAAAACCTAAACCTGTTCACCAACAATGCTGATTAGGTAGTTGCATTCAACCTTCTTTTTATCTTATCAGTTTAGTTTGTATTCAGCTTCACACCTATTTAATTTCATAGATTATTCCAGTGCAATGGCAAAATATTCAAATTCAATAAATACAGTGTCATGAGCTTTTCAGGAATTGAAATGAGACTGGTATGTTATGCACAGGAACTAAGTTCAGTTTGATATAGGGGTACAGAGAGCAGTGGATTCGACAGAAACCCCTTGTTGCACTCAGACCATAGCAAGTATCTGAAGTAGAGCTGGGTTTGCTGCCACGCTGGAAGATAAACTGCAGTTGTACCTTCTGAGCTCTGCTGTTAATCAGTTTGGAGTGAAAATAATAAGTAACAGCAACTATGTGTACCCCGTGGTATGAGAACCATCAGGAAACCATGCCCACTCAATTCTCTCGCAGGCAGTCACAGCCCAGCCTGGCAGAGAGGTTTGCTTAACCATGGAGGAACCGGAGCAAGTGGCACTGCTCTCCTCCCAAATGAAGGGCTTGGGAACTTTAAAGACGTGGCTAACAAGGCTTTGAAAAGCTTCCACAAATAAAGCTTTCTCTCTCTGGCTGAGAAAACAAGGGCTTAGGTTTCAAGATATAAACCACAGCCTAGCTGATATGAGAAAAAGTTTTAGCAGCCTCAGGAAGGTGATGATTTACAGAAATCGGGACGGGATCCAGGAGAGGGGACGGGGAGCATTCCACTGGCAAACTAGTTTAACCAGTTTCTGATGAGCAGGATTCAGAGAAAATGCATCGATTAAGTGCATTAGGTTACTCCCAACGCAGCAAGAAAGTAGCTGCATTATGAAAGACTGCAAAGGTAATTCCAGCGTGCACTTTCAGGGCCCCGCGGGCCGTGGCACCGTGGGTGCACACACGTTCTGGAAAAAAAAAAAAAAACCCCGGTTACTGTGAGGAGTGAGGGGCGCCCCCCCTGAGCCGGGCACTGACACCTTGGCCTGGGTGGGGTTTAATGGGCGCCTTAACCCCATCCAACCGCAGGCTGCTGCCAAAGCCCGTGAGCTCACCTTTCCTTCCCTCTCCCCCTCACCCTCCAGCTGCAGCAAAGCCATAAATCCCATCAGCCACTACAGTCAATAGAGGGAAGGGGTGGGGGATGGACCCAGGAGACTGCCCGTTCTCTCGTAGGAGCCACTGTTAGTTTTGGGGTGCCTTTCAAACCGTGGGTCATGTGAAGTTACCCAATTCCTCCATACTGGAACTTCCATGCTGCAGGCATGTATGGAACGACAGGTCAGTTTTTCCTCAACTGCTCTGAATCATCTCAATAAAAAGCACACTTGCAATGCAAAAATTACCATTTAGAGAAGACAACTTTGATTCAAGTTGCACTCTAAGAATAATCAAGAAATAGAGGGAGGTGAAAAATCTGGACTGCAGTAAAAGGAGATTGGGGCTCTGAATGAATCACAGACAAACTCGATGCCAGTGCACTGCTGCAGCCTCCACAGTGACTCTGCTCAGGTGCCATTGGTCTGTTCCATAAAGCCAGCACCAACTTTCTTCTGAGCAGAGGAAGTAATCAGAAAGTTCCTTAACTAAATTAATTCATAACATTTTGAGAACAGACGTTTACATAGCAGTTAAATGTCTAGGAAATGCATAGGAAAGATCTGTATGTCAAACACTCCTAAGATATCCCAGGAATATTTAAAGAAATATGAGTCAGATAGCATCATCTTTCATTTGCAAAGCATTTCAATCTAATGATAAACTTAATACTGAGCTAACATGTAAATGTGTATTAGTGTGCCTCCAAGATGGAAAAATATGTAATAACTCTTCCCACAGCACTTCTGTGAGACTTTAGGATGAGTGCAAACAGTAAGAGTCGAGTAGACTTGCCCTAAACCCAGAGGAATCAATGATAGCTGGGATTACATCTCAGAGCCACTTGATTACAACCCAGTGCTTTGTACTCCTCTTTCAAAGACAAAATGTATTTGTAATGCATTTTGCACATATCAGCATTGTTAGCAAATTCACCTAAAGACTGCTATTTCAAGCAGGAATATTTCCTTTGGAAAACACATCATTGTTTTAAATCCAAAATTATTTTTAAACAAAAATGCAAATGATAAAAGAATTTAAATATTTTTAAACTTCTGTGTCAGTCTCTTTATAATTTGAAACGCCAAGCTAGCTTCTAAGATTCCTGAACATTCAATACTGTGGGGATCTCCATCAGTAGATTTTATTCTACATAGCTAATAACTGCCAGGCCTTCATAGCTAATAACTTTGCCAGGCCTTCATCAGTCCACAGCACATCTTCCATGCTAGCTGTCCCAGTTAAAGCACACATATTCACACACGTGCACAATGTCCATAAAAACTGGCAGTGAAAGAAAAGTAACTGTTTATAAGAAAAATAACCACCAATTAATCCAGTCTTAGCCCAAAGGACTCTTATTTCTTGTAGAAGTTCTAATAACTCAATACTCTGGAGACGAACCTAAAAATCTGGGGAGGAGATAACACTTTTTTTTTTTTTTTTTGGCTGAGGTAAAACTTTTCCCGTTCATGGAAGCTAAAAGCTCATAGAAATAAATGCAGTTTGCACATTCTCTGCAGCTTAATTTCCTGAGGATTACACACTGGCCATGCTCTAACTGAGGCCGAAATAGGTTTCTGTGTAGTCACAGCTCTTACTGCTCAGACCAAAGCTGGGTTTCTTCCATGCACACCAGCAGGGAATTTTTCCATGGCCCTGTCCTTCAGACACATTGTCCCCTCTCCTGGCACCAAACAGGTAAGGATGGCTGAGGGGACAAGGACCAGCTACAAGGAAGAGCAATTTGGGAGACGAAGCCTGAAAAGAAAGACTTCTGCTGGAGAGAAGGCTGATGTTAAACCAGTGGAAAATTTGCAACTGGGTAAAAGACCAACAGTCTGAGCTGAAAGCAGAGCATGCAGGGAAAGACTAGGAACCAGACAGGGAGTAAAAAGAGTAGGAAGACAACAGGATATGTTAGGAGGAGGGATGGGGAGAACCACTAGGGCAGACTGGGACTGGGGTCCAGTATAAGAGTCAAGGCCTAGAGAGAGAGTTGGGATTTTCTGAGCTGGTGCAAAAGAAACTTACTGCCCCTCATCTCTGACGCTCTACATGCAAGGTTCACTAAGAAAATGTACAGCTGGAAAACATCAAGGGAAATCAAGGGCCAGCTTGGGAAGAAGAAATGAGAACAGGAGCTGATCAGGCAATGACAGGGTAAATAGAAGTGGAAAATGACAACAGAAGAAACCAGCTAAGGACAACATAGTCTTGCAACATAAAAAATGGCAAGCAGCTGAGCACAGAAGAGCACTGACTGCACAAAGACATGAAGGGCACTCAGATAAACACCTCCTGGTAAACAGGGTCCATTTCTCTTCCCCCATCCTTCAATTTTTCCCTAGTTCAATTTTTAAGACTACCAAGGTGATCTTAAAGGTAGTCAGCTTAAAAATACTGTAATTGTTGCACTATTCTATATAATTTTACAGACTCAAGTTTGGTAGCCGCTCTGCAAGTGAATAGGGCTGCAATGGAAGATTTAGGTGCAAAATAAGAGGAGGAGGTAATTAAGTTCCTGAGCTGGAGCCATTTAACAGATCACACCCTGCAAGACAAACTCAAATCAATTATGAGTTTAGGACCAGCAGAAGACCCAGAATCAGACAAATAATTTCTAGTGAACAAGACCACAAATGTAAAGCAGGAGCTAAAGCTCGAATCATCGTATCACTTTCCTTGAAGTCCCTTCAGTACATTCTGCTCTTCAACCTGAAAATTTTTCTGTCTTTCAGTTTCTTTGCTGTCAGCAAACACATGCAAAACTCACTGGGCAAAACACTGCATGCCATGATACTAATGGTCTACACTGAATTCAGTGACCTCTTAATGCAGTAATTCACTGTATTACTCCAAAGACAAAAGATAAAATTTTCAACCCTGTCTTACATAGATGAAAATATCAAATTATAGGGAATAACCTGTTTAGAAATGTTAATTTGCTCCAAAAACCAAAAGATTCACATCTAGAACCTTGTGGTACAAAACTACATTACCCACCTGCCCACCACCCCCATGACCCATCTTCCCTCAAGTGAATAGTTCTAAGGTTGTGAAGTCAAGCAAAGTTTGAAGATGTCAAAATAAGAGTGTTCCAGTGCCCTGATCTGCCCCACTGTGCATATGCATTAATGATAAAAGTCTTTATAGAAAACATGCTCCACTACACTGCCATGGGACCCCTTGCTCATTCAGTGCAGAGAACTCAACTCCTGGAAAGGCAGGAAAAGTGGCAGGAAGAAAGGTTGCTGCTGCCTCTGGCATCCCTGCACTGCTTTATTGTAAACTGCAAAAGCTGTGGGATGGAGGAGGCTGCAAGGAACAGATAGTCCAGTCTTGTGGCTAGATAAGCTGAGTAATGCCTTAGAGAACTGGATTTTACTTGCATGTCTTCTGGAGTTTCTCTGTGGTATAAAGAGAGACAACCCCAACTTTCAGCAATAAACATTTTTCTGAGTGCCTGACTTGTGATTCAGTCTCACTTGTATTAATAGTGAATACTCATGGGCGTAACTGGAAGTTGTGGTTGGGAAAGATTAACTGTACAGTATCCTAAAGCACTGAGACAATGCAGTCCTGGATGATTCAGTCCACACCATCCATAAAAATGGGGCTTTTTGCTTTTATTCTCTCTGTGCCTCAGCTCCCGCTTTATCTCCTAGAAAGTGGAGATTAAACCAACTTTTTGTCTCACAAGGATGTAGTGAAACGTAATTACATCTGAGAGGCACTCAGATACTATCAGGATGAGCACCAGAGGAAAAAAAAATGAGCTAATTAATTCAAAATAGTTTGAATAATGTGCTGAGAACAAGGAGTAACTCTATAAGTGAACAAAGAGGTGGAAAGAAAATACTGAATAGTGACTCACTAAGTCGACAGAGTCCATCCTGTGAACTGGCAAGGAAGCCTACAGAAATACAATCCTTAATCATGGACTTAATGACTATACCCAACAGAATGTGAAGACTGATCTCAGGTTGTGCTATTTGCAAGTTTTTGGGTACTTGAGTACGTAACCTTCATTTTCAAACAGGACCCTTCTATATACAATAACAGAGATGGCATATGTACTTAATCTGAACGAGCAGGAACAATTCTCTCATCACCATTTAATGAAACATTTACCTCTTAAGGGTATCAGCTGCAGAGGAGGGAGGATGGAGACCACATACTTTCAAAATTACAGCTCCGTGGCAGAAAACTATTCTTCCTAAACCTCTCAGCTGTCTAAAAATCCAACTGACTCCAGCTTTCACTGTAAAAATTTAATGAACTAAGCTGAAAGCTTCTGTCAGGTCCACAGAAATAGATGTGCAAGTCTTATTATCAAAGGAAAAAGCAGCATCATTGAGAATTCTGAAAGGCTGCAGGCATCATTCGGTGCAGCGAGCCAGATCAGCTCGGTAAAACATTGGAACCGGTCCCATGCCATCCAAATCAACTGTTTACTATACTCCTTAGTGTTGCCATCCACACTGGAAGTGTTTTGATTAATTTGTCAAGCAAAGGGGTTTTTACTTCAAAACATAAATGCAGGAGTGATACCTGAAATCAAAATTTACTCTTGGGTTCTGTAAATATTGAATGTTACTGTGATAAATTATAGTGTAAATGTGATATGAAAATATTCCAAATATTTAAATTACCAAAACCCCCAAATTACTAAGAAATAACTATTAGACTATTACACAATCACAGGCTAATTGCAGCCTTCTCAAAAAGCAGTCATTTTTTTAAGCAGTTTGCAGAGAAGTAAGTGCTCATCCTTTTGTGTTCAAATGTTAATGGAAGGTAGAGATAGCTAAACCCATATGTGGTACTTTGAAAATAGATGGTTTGGCATTCTCTTAAGCATTTTCTATTACTTGTACCGTTTTTTTTTAATAAAACTGTTTCTGTACTGTACAAAATCTGTTTCCAAAATGCAAAGACTTAGATCTGTAACAAAAAGCAAGCAGGCAGAAAGGGATTTATTAAGATTACATATCCTTCGTATTAACATCTGTTTTAGCACGTACTGGAAGGAAAAACACTTTTAATGTCCTGGTTTTGTTTGTTAATGGCCATCTTTGATTTTCCTGGATTATAGTAAAGTCCTTAAATACAAGTAATCAATAAAAGTTATGCCCACTGTCACAAGCAGGAAACACAACATACTCCTATCCTAAATTATTTAAACAGGACTGTTTAAAATTTATGACATTACCCTGAGAAGAGGCACACAAAGGATGAGTCATATTTTTTAGAATTTTCATGTGTTATGCAGCAATGATTACTTGCAGAGTGGCTGACGAAATATTTGGAAGGGGAAAAAGTAATCTTTCCAAATCAAGTTACATAACTTTGATTTACATAAATGTAATCCATTCAGTAGTCCAAGCAGAAAAGTAATATTTATGGCCCAAACACAAAAACCTAGAGCTTTAGTTGTAATTCTTACTAGGAGAGCAAAATAGAACAGGGAAGATGAAGGAGGAGGGAAGTGAAGAAATTCATCATTGTGGAGGTAAGAGGTGTTTACTGTGCTGCCTTTTCTGGCTCTGGATGCAAGAAAACTGAATGCAACTGAAATTGCATAGAAATTCCAATGGAAATTAATAAGGTGATTCCATGCAGGAAGCCTTAAATTCACAATGCCTTTAACAGAGCCTACTTTATGTCAACCCTGCCTATTTTTGGTCCTGAGCTGACCATTTATATAAGGAAACGCTAGAAGACATGGAGATGTGGCAGCTTTCCATCAGCAGACTGGCTCTACTTGCTATTCCCAAAGGACTCCTTTGACCCTTGGTGTCACTGGAAAGCCTCTGCAGCATGAGCAGCTCTTCTTATCAACTCACCCTGTGTGTATCTCGTTGGGTATGCATGTGCCTACGAACATATGTGCATAGGCAGGTTCATCAGAGAAGGATGAGATTTAGAAAAAGATTAAATTGATCTCTATTTCATCTGAAAACAATCTTTAGAGACATCCACTAGATCTTCAGAACTAAAGTATTTGAAACTCTCCAAGTATATTTAATTTCTGGACTGCTGAAAAACATCTCTAGTGCCATCTCAGAAGTTCACTTAGGAACTGTGTGTTTTCAAAACTCAAGGACAGCAAATTAGCATATACAGTTATATAACAAAAACTATTCTGAAAGGAATAGATTTTATCTAGCAGAAATAATTATAACAAACAGCAAAGGCTAAATTCCCTAAACGAACTGAGTTCCTTTTTCTGTACACACTATGTAACACTCTGAATCACAAAGCTACAAACCATATTTTCCAGGCTATTGCTGGTCTTTTTGCAGAAGAGCAGGGCCATTACCTATCCAGCTGGACAGTCCAACAGCTCTGAAATCCTTACCACCACAAAAGAAGGGCAGCTGCGGTTGAGATCCTTGCTGTCATCTGCCACCCCCTCAGGATCTAACCAACGTGGCTTCCTCACTGAGGCTGTCTGTCCCATTACTGGCAAAAATTGCACCTTCAGTTCAAGGTGTTCACAGTTGAAAACTTCCTGATTCACTCTCAAGAGTGCAACGTGCTCAGGCTGGACAGGCTTTCCTAGGAATCAGTTATGGCCTACATCCAAAGTGGAACCAACTTGGACTGAAAATGACCACATTCTGTGTTTGCTAATGACTTACGAATTAAGAGAAACTTGAGTGAGGTTCTATAGGAATGGCTAAAGACCAGCTTGATGCCAGGTTTCAAGCAGTTTTTCAAAGGCACAGGGAAACTGAAACACTACAAAGGAAGGATGATCAAAACTCAATATATGCTAAACAGAGCATTCTCCCACAGTCTGTGAGCCATGAACAAACACAAATGCTTCCACAGAGCACACACATGACAGACAGGAGAGGAGGTAACACAGCATAAAGCAGCTTGGCCAAACTGACAGTCAGTGCTGCTAAGGTCATCTCAAAGTCTGTCACTATGCACACCCTACAGCCAAAGCCTCCCTACAAAGCAAAGTGATGCAAACACCACTGGGGTGAAACCTGCAGAGCTTACAAGTCAATTTTTTGGGGGGTGGGCTTACAATGCAGCCCAAAACAAATGCCATATTACAATAGAGAACATAGCAATAGCAATAGTAACACATACACACTGATTTTAGTCCTGTATCTGTTATGTGCCTTGCATAAATGCTTTGACTTCACAAAATGGTATTCTTAATAGTATCAACAAGTGCACTGTATAAAATTTACCTGCAAACTGCTGCTGAGTTATGATAAGTTACTTTATTTCACATGACACCTTCAGTGATTAATAACAAATACAACTCCACACAACTGCCAGTTTTTATCTGATGCAATGCAGGACACAAATAATGTTGTAGCAACTAACCACAGGCAGTCCAACACCCCTTCTCCCCATCCCCAAACTAGATAAACATTTTGTCCTATTGCTTCACTGTTAAATGAAACCTCAAAAAAAAAATTTTAAAAAATCAGGAATTTATAAACTTATTTACTTACTTCAACCATGCAGAAAGTTCCAAACTTTGAATACTGATATATTTTGAGAAAGCATTAGCAACACAGACAAAGCTCTTACAACAACATACAAAGCAAGCAAATGGCAACACACAAAATATTGTAAACAAAATGACAGCCTTAATCAGACTGGGTCCTGAAATCAACCAGATTTGGAGGGGCAATGTAATAATCCAGTGGAATCGTTTTTTCACAACATTTATGTCAAATTATGCTAATTATTGCAATTATTCTAACTATAAATGAAAATCAAGAGCCAAAAGGAATTGGCCAGAAAACAATGATTTCTTTTCAAAACAAAAAAAAAAAGATCTAATTGCATATATAAAAGACAAAAAAAATCAGTAGCATTTTTCAAGCCTGCAGTTTTGCTAAAGAGCAAACAGAAATCATAAATTATGTGGAGTAACTGCTGATTAAGTATTCAATGAAAATTATATGATATTCTTCCTGCGTGAGTAATACAGAGCCAAACAAGGTGTTACACTCAAGAGATATTTGGACACATCCATAAATCATTCTTTGTAGTCACCAGGATAGAACAGTGTGAAAATCCCATAACATGGAAGAAAGGCCAGGGCAGAGGGGAATGCCAATGCCTACAGATGGCTGAGTCATTTTTGGGTTCTCTGACCCTCATCCACCTCCCCACATACACGAATCAAAAAGGAGGTTTTCAGTTACTTTACCACTGAATGACTGTAGTATCACAAGGAATAATTCACATTTTGTTAGTTAGCAGTCAATGGAATTTCAGGAACTGTATCTTTATTATGGAGAAAACTTTGCCCAGCCCAACTGGATGCCATTTAAGAGCAACCATCACTACACACAGGCAACTTGGCTGACACCGAGGCAAACATTTCATTTTCAGCAGAGCTGAAACACAGAAACACAGGTTGCAGAATGACTGAAATTCAGTCGTGTTATACAGAGAGCTAACAGACATTAAGCAGTACTGTAAGCAGCACTGTTTTTTTTTTTAAATCTAAGATACAGATAGTGAGATTTCTCAAATTACTTAAGACCTAGATGTTTAAACCAGAATAATAGCCTTACTTGTAAGGAATACACACTGAGAAGCTACATTTAATACATTTTAATTCTAAAAGTGTTCTTTTTAAAGGCTTCTTTTTATTCTCATATGCAAAATGGAAAAGTAATCAACATCTTAGGAAAACAACACTTTATCATCTTCTTGAGTTACCTTTTTCTTATTTTACTAAAGTTAAAATTGACATGGAAGCATCCTAAAGCCCTTTAAAATACAACATAGGAAATGTTAAAAGACAGCTTAGCCAGGCAGCCTGGGTATCACAATTCCTCATTTCTTCCTTCCACTCTGAAACAACTCTCATTTACTTATAAGCAACTTAATGGCTTTGCCTGTTGGAAATCCAGTGAGCACAGGTTTGCCCACAGAACACAATATGCAAGCTCTAGTCTATGCATTTTCATTGTATGGGGGTGAAAAATCCAAAGTCAGAAAATGTGTAGAAATACACACGACAGAAATTAATTTAAGCTAGTAAGGTGGATGATGTTAGAAATAGGGGTGGAACAAGCAAGATTAGCTATAAGTAGTCTCTCCTGGTCTTGGAGTATTCTCTCTTACCATTTTTACCCCATAAGAATTCTGATCTAAGGTAAGCATTCCATAAAAGTCAAAAGTTTACAAGGGGGAAGCAGGAACAAAAAAAGCAAAATAATTAGGCAGTAGATGATGAAATTATAGACTGATCATTAGACTATTACTTAGATAGATGAAATTACAGAAGATGCTATCACAATTATCACAAAGTTATCATAGTTGCAGATTTTTATTCTAACCCTAGACATAAATCCGTTAGATATTTGGAATTAAATTACTCCTACAGCTCATTTATTGCAGTTATCTTAGTAGAAGGACATGAACATATGGTAGAAATTTGTCCTTGCCTAAAATTACTCTGTGTGTGCTCTGTACATTATAAACATGCAGACAGGGAATGGCACTGCCAGATGTAGTGAAGGGAGTAAGAGGATAAGAATGAGGGTGAAGGAGGGAAGGGCTTCCTACCACCCCTTTCACACATGCTAGCACACTATCGTTTGCTGGAACAGTAAAAATTCATAGCACTTCATGGTCCAGAAGGACTGGCCACAGCTGTGGTGCATGTACCCAACACCGGGAATACATGGAAAAAAGACAGGAATAGGCACGGAGAAGTGAGAAGTCTGACTCAGACAGATAACCTGATACTGTAAAGCAGATGTGGAGTGAGAAAGAAATGCAAATCCACCAACATAGAGAGGTAAAATATATAAATCAGCACGACACTGCACTGAGAGAGCAGTGTAATGGTACTGAAGGAGGAAAACTTCTCTAGTGAAAGGAAATAAGCATCATCTCACTAGCAAAGAAAGGAGCAAGCTCCATGGGGACTCAACAGATATCTCCCCCTCTCCCAAGCTCCCCAAAAGTCAAAAGAAACAAAACTGAGAACAAAGCAAATGAGAAGCATTAGAGCCCTGAACAAGAAGTGCTGCCTGCAGATAAAAATGAAAAGCCTTCCACTAACCAGTGAGACAAAGTCAGAGCAACAAAAAACATGGAAGAGCACTGACTATAAAGGGACAGTGTATTTTATTTCTTTACTCATTTGCATTCTGCCCCTTCCAACATCAAGAACACAAGGGAGACTTTGCTCTACCCTAAGTCCTATTTTTGCAACTACTTTGCCTGCTGCTTCAGAAATGACTGTAAGCCTTCCAAGACTGCAAATTCCTCTAGTTCTAGTCCTCAAAATAAAAATACCATGCCAATAGAAACCCTGGGGGTCACCTCTTCATCTAGCATCAACAGAAAACATTCTAAAGTCTCTAGAGCATTTTGGTGGCCAGTGTTAAGAGTAGCTGTAATTCAAAACCATTGCAAGACAATGAGCCGTATGGGAATTATTTTCTGAACTATTAAAAACTTGTTCATTTGCATAATATGAAGAACAGAAACAAGAAATAGAAATCAATTCCTTACCACTGGAAACAAGAATTCTGATTTTCAACTGAAAGGATATGATCATACATTTCCAAATTACAAGACAAGGGCAGATAATTTAATGTCGTTTCCCATTTCTGAGAAGCAGAACAAATAAAATCTTTATTTATTTATTAAAGCCAGCATTTTGATTCTTGTAAACTCAGAGAAATGAATATCTCCTTGAAGTGTTTCCAGCTGCACAAAAACAGATCGATGTCCTTGAACTAAGAAATACTGCAGAAAGCCAAGGACTGTACAGGAACAAAGGCCACTTATCCCAGCAACATCATTTTCAGTATACACAAAAATTCCCAAAACACTTACAGTACTCTCTTCTCAAGAAAACAACTGAAAAAGTATTGAAAAAGTATCCACATTGCCAGCTGCCATCTGTTTTCACTGTCCTGTATTTTTCCTCAGTTTGTAAACAAAAGACTTGCTTCCTCTACTTTTCCTTCCTGTAACCTGTTAAAAGTTACCCTGGGCACTGACAGTCAAGATTATTTCTCTTATATCACTATCACAAAATTTAACTACAATTCTTGAAGCTCCACTAGCTCCTCAACTAAACCTACATGCTTCCAGTCTTCAGTTTTCAGGAAGTACCTGTCCCTGTGGTACCTGATTCACTCAGAAGACCAACAAGGAGGTGCAAGGCTTACCTCACTGAGCCTGCTAACATAGACCAGTGCCCCATGCTCATGTGCTGAGGTTTGTGGGAGGAAAGAAGCAAATTTGGGAAAACAGTGGTGGAGGAGCAAGGAAGAAACAGTCTCCTTCCTATTGCTTTTGTTCATTCTGTTGTTGGGGCCCCCTGAGATGGGAGGCACAGGAGGAATTACATCTCCTTTGTTCTCTCTTTTTCCTTGATGCTGTACTTCATTTCCTTTTCTTGCTGTAAAGGTTAGAGGAAGGGGAAAGCATTGTTACAGGGAATGAGGAGCCAGAGGTCTAAAGCAGTTGTGGATCCATTCACAACAGGCAGGAGACTAAGAATTATGAAGAAATGAATCATCTGGGACTGATGTTTTCCACGTATTTTTCTTCCAGTTATGAATGCTGATCATAACAGCAGAGGAAACAGCTGCTACCAGGACAGACAGAAGAATCAATTTTGTTTTCATTTGAGGCTTTTTATTTGAAACTAATCGAAAGATTGGAACAACAGCTTCTATAAAAGGGACCCAGAATAACACAATCTTCTGTTGATTTCAAGTCACATGTTACTTACATACAGAAACTACTCCATTTCAGTAGCTTATAGTCATAGTGATATTGATCAAAGGCACCTGCAACTATCTTGGTTGCACATGCACTGTAGTAATTATGCATGCAAATGAGCAAAGTAGATATTTATGTGGTTGATCACCAGTATAATTACTAGAACTGAACATACAACCATGGTAACTGTACACACAAATTACACATGCATGCAGTTTAAAAACCAAGTGTTGCATTCATTGTCTCTATTTTGATAACATCCTATGGAAACACTTCTCCACTGGAAACAATTAAAAAGTATTAACTTTTAAAAAGATGTACATTTATTCAACTGTCTACTGAACATTAAAAAAATATAACAATCCAGTAATTTTGTTTTCCAAGCTGATATATCAGCAAAATGTCACTACTGTCATAAGATTTACCAACTTGAAAAGAATAAACCATTTAAACACAGCCTCTTATTTCTCCTTCCCATATGCGTTTATTAACCTGTAACTTCATTAAGATATTTAAGGTGATTATTTGAAAAAATAATGCATATGATCAAAATTTTTAACAAGAGTTGAGCTAAATTTCCATTAGCTCATCACAGCTCTAGAGATAAGGTGGAAATATTTGAAAGGTTTGGATTTTTATCAATCTAAACACTTAAATGTATAGGATTTGATTATACTTTAGACCAGAAGAGTTGGTGCATTCAAACCCATACGAGGTATTTTTCTAAGGTACATAAACAACAACATGGAGAATATGCTTTCATGTCTCAAGCCCAGATTTTGATCCATCCATATTAACATAAGAAATGATTTTGCATTTATTATTAAGTATTTCAAAGAATATGACAGAAGTAATAAAATATTTAGATATTGCTGTATTCTGGCAGATCACGGCGTAGTCTTATTGCCTTCAGCTTCTCTACTTTGATTTTTGTTCGCAACAGTTCTTCTTCCAGTTGCTGCTTTCTTTTCAAACCATCCCTTTTTTCTTGGACATAGAGACCAATTTTTCTTTGGTTTTCTAATATTATTTGATGCTCTTCTTTCAGCATTTGTAACATCTGTGGGTCATAACCACACATTGGTCTAAAGCGTTCTCCAACCTCAAGCCTAAAAAACTCATCTCTTCTTGGTACAGGGGAAGGAGACATCATCACCCTCATATCAACGGAAGACACTGATGTTGAAGGAGACCTTTCCATAATATGCACCAGCTGGTGTTCTTCCTCTTGCTCTAAGTTCTCATTTTGCTGGGAGTCTATAATCAAAGAAGGAGGAGGTTTGACATCCTCTTCCGACTGCAAGTCCATCATGACTGTCGCAGGATGGTGATCCAACATTGCCTGTGGTGAACTGGTACCAGCAATTGTTTCTTTATCGATACTAGCACTAGAACACACAAAATCATATTTAAATAATCCATTAAAAACTATTTTAAAAGGCATAGTTGTAAGTAACCAAAGCTTCATTTGAATACTACTCTGCTACCTATGCCCACCACTCTAATTCATTACCTGAACATCATCTGAGCCCCTCTTTGTTTCCACCACGTGGACACGGCCTTATCTTACTCAGATTTTATTGCTGTAAAGGCAGAAGAGCCAACAGAGAACTCGCCTGCTAGGCCCTCCTAACACTGGAGAAGCAAGAAGGGCTATTATGATATAAGTGACAAATGAAAATTTAAAAAAAAAGCAGCACCAAGTCATGCAAGGGACAGAGGAAAGAGTTTATATAATATAACAGGTGATTTTAAAAGGACATTAATTTAGATGGAACAGACTATGGCAGAAACATTTGCATCTCCCAAACCTCAACTCCCCCTATTCTAATGTGGTCCCTTTTCTGATTCATGCCCCCAAGTATTTGGGGGTTTTTTCAACGTAAAATAATCACTAAATAAAATTACACAAAGAGCATTGGGAAAAGAAACCACAGGCCAAATGATGACCTTTGCCAGTAGATTTGGGAACCAAGCTAATCCTTGCTCCTTCTCTTTGAATCAGTGATTTTAATATTTTTCTGACGCTTCAAGACAACACACAGAAATGTTTCCATTAAGAACAGCCTATAGTTCTGTGCATTTCATTTTGAAAGAACAACGCCCACTTGACTCATCTGTCTTTGTGTAAATCCCTGAGTCAGCAGCATCTCAAATCATGATTTGACATTGCATTGGCTTTGATGATAATAATGGCTCAAGCTGTTCCTGACACTTGTCTAGCATCAGTTGTGTTTGAAACCCTACACTTCTGCACATCACTCCTTTATTCAGGTAATGCTTTTTTAAGCCAGATCAGCTTCTTGATCTATTATGGTACAGATCTACAAAGAATACTTGCAGCATGACTGGAAAGGCAGTATAGTGTTACATGGGAAGAGGAATATATTAACTTGGTATTGACAGCCAAGTCAGTGCACTCTCATGGCCAGGACTGTCTAAAACAGAGGCTGTAACTGGTGGTTGCAGACTCAAGACATTTCCCAACCCTCAGAAAACTGCTGCTAGCAGCTAAAGGCAGCGAGTGGATCCATGATTAATGTAACATTCACAGATACTCCCCAAGCCCGAAGGACTTGAGTTGCTGTCTATTAAATTTGGGGGTGACCAGCAGAGTCTTTCTACACCTTAAAATGCCTTCAGAGCCCTACAATCCACACACGGAGAAACACTATCTGATTATTAAAACACAGTCCTGGTTAGTAAGAGATGTGGGTTCAAATTCCCAGAAGCAAATAAGAAATGTAATATGTACATCCTGTTCTCATATAAATGCACTGACTCCTTAATGAAAAGCTGGCATGATCACAACTTCTGGATCTTCCATGGTCTTCAAAATTCTTAGTTTAAAAGAAATAAGCAATCATAGCTGCAATTTTTGAAGGACCCTGATCTAGCCTGACATCCATTAACATGAAAATGCATTTTCTATAATAAAAGCATGAACGCTTCTCAATAAACAGTGGTAAAAATGGTCATCAGGGTCAGTATCTTTTCCAAAAATCAAGCCTGTCAACCACACAAACTATTTAAACGAAAGATTCCTTTAAAAAAACCGAATCCATCTGAAGCAGGTATTGAAAACTGACCTTTCATGAATGCCCTGAAGAAAACACCAAGATAATCTTAATTCTATTCACTGTTACCTGAGCTGCCTACAGAGTATCAATTACATCACTTTACTCCATTGTTCCTCATACCACAAAGCTTCACTTTTTCCTATATCCTTCTTTCGCACATTGTTTTATTCCTCTCAGCATCGGAAGCATTATCCTGCACACAAATTGTCACTTGTTTTCCCCAGTGCTGAGTGTAATTCCAGGTTTCCCCCTGCTTCACAACCACAGCTTCTAATACAGCTTCTCTCCTTCTTATTTGCTGGCTCCTGGCCAGCTTCTAGCCTGAGAAAAGTGGAAACAACCAGCAGGAGAAGCATGTCATTCTGACAAAAGGAAATGGAGAGAGAGCAGAAAGAGAAAGTGAGAGAGGTTAAATAGAAGAAAGAAAGGTAAGATTTTGTCTACCATAGATAGACTAGAGTCTCCAAACAGTGAAAAAAAAAATCCATCTCTTAATAGTGTAATCCACACAGAACTAGAAAAATTGCCAGATCTTCAGGTAACTCTGATGAGGCTTGTTTTTTTTCCCCTTAGTCAGCCTCTTAAGAGGAAAACAATTAGACAGCAAAGAGAGAAAGAAGGAATTGAGAAACAAAAGAGCTGCCTGTATGGTGGTTACTAATGTTGTTTCTGACAACTTGACTGAAAGAAAGACAAACAACAGTTACCACAATTGGGGCATGGTGTTTATAACCCTGCAGGCACCCATGATTCACCAGGTTTTGTTTAATCACAGCGAGCTAGAAATTGCTTAAAGGTGCGATTAAGAATTTGGGCTCGTTATAAACTGTATTTCCCTCCTCCAAAACCTAAGTCATATCCTGGTGAGTTAAAACCCAACACTGGGTTTATAAAATTAGGGTACAATGCAACCCAGAGCACTATCAAATAATGATGTATTTGGGCAGAGGAAAAAAAAATCTTTTAAATTATATTCTTTTCCTGCAGCCCACAGTGTAGTGGCTGTTCCTAGGAACAACCATTTTGGGTAAGCAATAATCAAGTCAATGTTCCCAGACCCATAGAGAAGTACAAAAAATGTTTAAATTACAGGAGACAAACTATGGAGATCATTAGCTCTTAATCATTCACTAAAAGCGTCAGTGCTTTTTATAAGCCGATCTACAAACTAAAATTCTCACACTATTTTCTTCCCCCTCCTTACAAAAGTTGGTAGTCAAGACACTGCAACCTTTATTAGCGCAATTAAAAGCCTCGTTTTGTTCCAGAGAATTCTTTGGAATGGTTCCTCCAGGGGCATTTAGCAGGAGCAGCAGCACAGCCCAGTTGCTTTAGACTTCTTTACGCAAAGGACCCACAACAGAATATTTTTAGAGCATCTGGCACGTTGGGATTTAGACAATTGTTACCATTCAGTTCAACCAGTGGCACCGTGAATCCAATTCAGCCGCTGTGCGCATGCCAGCTTTTCTTAGAGCGTTACGCTGCTGCACTCACTATCAGGCTATCTGATTAAAATACAGAAAGTTTGCTTCCCATTAATCTGCTTGGGAAAATAAGAAAAACCAGAGCTTTCTCAAGGTTGCAGGAGAGTTATTCGACTTTCCCCCCTGCCCCCCCAGCTTAGTTTTTGTATCTGGAGGAACCAAAACCTGACCCAGGCATTTTTTGATCCCTCAAGGACCAATACAGAACCAGCAGAGTGTTGCAAGTCAGATATGAGGGGCATTAGCCAGCTGTGGGAGAAAGCCTGCACACTGCCTGCCTGTATTATGTCTGGCTCAAATCTAGACAGTGTGTCTCACTTTACTGAGCAGTAAAAAAAAAGAAACCTTGCAAAAAAAAAAGGAAAACTTCTAGTGCTGTACCTCGCAGTTTCTCTCTGTATTTAAACTACCTCACGTACGACACAGAACTGCTTGGAGTTTAGACTGCAATTAGCTTTGCTCCAGCTTCAGGGAACCACCGTCAAGGCAAGAAAAGTATAATTTAAAAAAACATTTGCACTTACAAAGGCACTGCAGTGTGGAGAATCAGTTTGTTTTCTTTAAAGGGTTGGGATTAGCTAAAACATAACATGCAAACACCAAAGTAAATGAGAAAAAAGGTGTGTGAATAAGCTTTCTTAGCTCTGCGAGCTAACTTTATTAAATATCCTATATAAATTGGTAACAGTTCCATATGTTGCAAAATGACTGCAGTATTACCTTAAATGGAGGAGAATAGCCATCACTTTGCCAGTGTTTGAATAATCTGCCTATTAAAAGGTAGGGGAGGGGTAGAGGTTGGAGCTACTATTTCTCTTTGATTCTCTCTTAACCCTCACTTTCCAGAGTATGACAAAGACTCTGAAACAAGCTTTGAAAGAGAGCTGAAAAAAATTAATGCAATGCTAATTCACCATAAAGCTTCCCATAAAACAAAAGCAGTATTATTTTTGTCATTGTTTCCCATTTGGGAATTTTCTCTGATAAACACTTCCTTTAGGAGCCTGAGCACAAGCAAAAGCGTTACAAAGTAGATAGGAGGCGCCATAATTTTCATTCAGTAACGAAATAAAAAGAATTGTCTCACCTTTGAACACCGCTCCTGTCTCTTAAACACACATTGGAAATCTGTGGAATCATCTCCACAACTTTCTTGGTTGGCTCGGAAATGCTGCTTTTACAATCTGAGTGAGTCTCCTTTTGCTGCAATAGCTCCTGTTTGGCATATTCTTTGAGCCTCTTGTACAGCGTGCGCAGGCCCTGTGCAGTACGAGGAGGGCGATCTACTCCGATGGCATTGTAGTTATCAGCTATGATATCCCAGCATTTGTTTTTTTCCACTATTACAGAATGCTTATTGGTATGTTCCTCGAGAATTTTAACGTACGGCTTCACGAGTTTTAGCAAATCGAGCTTTTCAGATAAGGTAAAATTAGAAGATCTGGCCTTCCCAACCATTGTTATCTTTGAATTAAGGAAGCCGTTCCTGGAGCCACCATGCAGTCCCTAGCTCTGCTCAGCTCTTTTTCACAAACAGAAAAAGATCAGGCTTAACTAGGCTAGTCTCATTTAGGCCCACGCCTACAAGGGAGGGTTTATTAAAATTCCTTCAGCTTAAGCTGACGCAGGTTCAGGAAATCTGCTTAAGCCAAGCCTGACCTACATAAGGCTTCAGACTGAAGAAGGCGAGAAGAAACAAGCAAAATACACTTTTGTATGAAGAGACCAGACATACGCAGGATTTAAAAACATAAAGGTTTAAAGATTAGCACGTTACCCAGCTAAAAATTACCTAATTTAGCTGGAGTAACAAGCTCTGACACATCTCCCCAGCTCCCTCACACAGTCTCAAACTGAAACCGTGCTGGAGATGATTTTACGTGTGACGACGGCCCCCCCAAAAAAGCAACAATTGCTTTGTGCGAGGCTCGGCGCTTTACGGGGCGCGGGAGGCGAGAGGCGGCGGCGCGTGTGGAGAGAGCCCCGGCAGAGCCCCCGGCGCCATTTGCATAGAGCTGGTCCTGCTGTCAGTCACTGCGGGGCGGCATCTCCCCCAGCCGGCTGGTTACGCTCGGGCTTCGCCGCAAAGCTCGGCTTCTCCCGCACTTGGCAGCCGGCGACAGCACCGACACGGGGGCTTCTTAAAGAGCCCGCCGCGCTCCCCGGCCGAGCTCCGGCAGCGGCAGGAGCGGCACCGCCGCCTCGGTGCGAGCGGGCCCCGAGCGCCGNCAGGCGGCCCCGCAGGGGCTGGGGCTGCGCTGGGGCTGCCCGCAGCCCTCACGGCTTCACCCAGTGCCGTACGGCGTGTGGTTTTAGCACATCCACCGGCAAACAACCCACTTGTAGTGTAACAACACATCCAGGCGCTCTTGCAGGATAAAAACCCTGATTTTTATTAACAAGATGTGCCTCCATTTCTAATGTCTGCTCAACAACGTATCACCTTAAGCCAAGCCTTCACATAAAAACGCGTGCAAGGCTTTAAATTTCTGTGGTCTACACTACAGTAACAAATCGGAGAAAGAGAAAAACCTGCAGATGGAAGGAAGGGTGTTCTCAAAAGTACAAAAAGGAAAAACTAAGTTTGAAAAATGACGTACTCCACTGAAAGAGTCCGGAGGGTGGAAACAAACACCACTTGAGATAGTGGCAACAGCTTCCTAAGCTTAACATGTCCAGCCTTGAAAACAAGGGAGCCTAGAAGCAGGGGGAAGGAAAGAGAAATAATTATAGCTTGAGATATCCTAAGGCTATAAAGATCTAGGTATAAACTTGTTTGCTCTAAGGGGAAAAAAACCCAAAGCAGACACAAGCCGCATTCAAAACAAGAAATTCACACTAAACAAAGGGAGACTTTTAACTGCTAAAAATCAATTAGCATTTAGAATAACAAGCACTTCTGGAACCATTTCTGAGACTTGGCTTGTCAGTACCACCTAACAAAATTGCGACCAGTCCACTTTGCTGGCACTGCTTTCAAGCCAAGATTAAATAAAGCATTTTATAGTCTGAAGCTATTAGACTCGAATTTGAGAAACAAAATACTCTTGTGGTCAGAAGCACTGTATGAAAACCATTACTTTTAAACACCTAATCCTTTCCTATTATCCCTCACTTTGCACTTTACTAATATTAAGAGTAGAAAGCTGGTGGTTATACCTTTTTTTTTTAATTTATGCACTTAGTTGTTCTTCAGTAAATGAAAAAAGGAATTGGATGTGCTTCACATAGTTTAGGCTCTGGAAGTATCAGAACTGAGGAGTTACAGGCAGGCCTACACTGTACCCTCTGCTGTTGTGCAGTGCCCACCCAGACTCTTGACTGTTTAGTGACAGAAAGAAAGAGGTCAGTGATTAAAGACTTCTCCCCACAGAAGCAAAGAGCACAAATGAATAGTGATGGCCAGAGGAACCCAAATAACCCAAATGAAAGAAATCAAGCCCTCAGTCCAGCTGTTCCCAGGCCCAGGGGTGAGAGAGACCCAGAGGGACGAGCCCACAGGAGAAGCTCTCTCTAGAACACCTCGCAGCCTGAAGGAGGGGGTTACTGCCCACTGTGTATGGCACTCATTGTGAGATGCCAGAAAGAGTATTTGGGGATTGCAGAAGGCAGTACAGGATATTTAGAGGAAGAACTGAAGGCAAGACAAGGGAAGGTGAACCATGAAAGCAGTTTGGGACAGAACAAGCATAGGAGGATACTGGGCAGGGGGGAAAAGGGCGCAGAGGGGCCAGATGCATGTAAACAGGTGACTGCTCAGTATGGTTATTCAGCCATGCCCTGCACCTGATCACTGCAGATTGCCCTATCTTCTTGTTAAACGACATTTGTAACTGTTTTCCTGGTTGAGGGGAAGCCTCTACTCAACATAACCATGTACAGAAACAGAGACCAGCAGCTGGAGTTAACACCAGAGGTTACAGGGGTCTGGCTGCTTGAGGCTCCCAAAGGCAGAGGTCAGAGCCCAGGCACGCTGCCTCAGTATCTGGCAAACTCCAAGCCAGACTAGCCAGGCAGGAGCCTTGGGAGCCAAGCAATTGTGAGACTGGGCCAGACACTGCAGAGACCAGAAGGTCTGAGATTTGGCTACTGGAGGGACACCAGGACACCTGGGGACAGGCACTGGTCACATCAGCTGCCAGAGAGACCCACTGAGTGTTTGTGAGTCAGCCAGGAGACCAGGGGATCCAGGGACCAGTAACTGAGCAGAATAAGAATTTAAGGCCACTTGCTGGAGGATCCATGTCATATACATAAAGATTTGCCATAAACAGGCTTTCATCACAGTCAGCCAGTGAAGGGAAGGGATGAAGCCATTGAAGCTGCTTGTGTTTGTCTGAGTGCTGAATGTCTGGCTGTATATACACATATAGTGTGCACGTATATAGTGCCTCTTCAGGATACATCCTTGTGGTCCTGGTCTGAGGAGCTGCAGCAGTCTCCTCTATAATGGGCTAACAGATGCAGTAACTCCTAACATTAGACTTATTTAAACTTGTATTACTCTATCACCTTATTGTTTAATGTTGCTAGAGAGACTAAGTTTCCACACTGATGTATTTATAGCAAAATACTGCTATAAAGTTTTCTTTTGAGCAAGTGTCTGGTGGAATCCCTGAATTACATATTGTTCTGCATAAGTGTAAAATAACCCTTATAAAAAAAAAAGCTGGCTGCCAACCAAGATTTTTTCCTTCCTTTTTTTTTTTTTCCTTTTTAAAATAGCTCTGCTGATCAGCCTAAGAGTCGTATCAGTACTTGGATGAGAAATCACAGAAGGTGAAAAGCCTGGATATTAATGATACATAGACATCCTCAAGCTAAAACAATAGGTGTATCTCCAAGACAACTACAAAAAACAAAAACGTTGCCACAATCCACCCTTCATCCTACACCTTCCATCAACACATGCACTTATGCAACACAGTGCACAGCCAGTTCAGCAAGATGATCCAGCTACAGAATAATCTATTTATTTTGCAAGCATAATAATTTAATACAGAATTTAATAATTGGTTTAAGTCAACATAAATATGGGACATTGTCAAAACAGTAATTTCTGCCTTCCCCAACCATGTCATGTTCCTGCCCCTTCACTGTGCTGATACGAGCACTAAAAAATCTGAGCAACTCACATCAGGGGACTGATTTGTCTTCATATCAAGAACTTTTTTCTGAGATGGGTTAGTTTTAACCACCAGCAGTTCCCCAAAGTACCAGCAGCACACCACAGGACAAATAACTCACAAAAAAAAAAAAAGTATCTAAAAAGCTTCTTCAGACTTTATCTGGATCATTGTAGGATGAAGTGCAAACCATATTCCTAAAGATTTGCATTAACACAACTGAGGGGACAGCAAACCACAGGTAGCAGGAAAGAAATTCTGGTCACCACTGAAGAAAATAAACCTGTATCACTTCACTGCCTTCTATACCTCCTGTTTTAATCCTCTGTGCAAGGTACAGCTCATTTATCCTTCATACGTTTAAGGTGGAATTCACTAATCTCCTCAGAATTCTGAAAATGGAAGAGTTTGGGGTTTGGGATTCAGCTGGGGTTTTTTTCATTTTTTCAATTTGTTTGATTCTTTCCTTTTAAACAAACAGATGCTTCCCAATTTAAATAATTAAAGGCCCGGTTTTCAAGTGGATGAAATGTTCATATTTAGAAGTTCATGAAGAATGGGAACTGTGAGAATAGATCAGAAGATTTTTCTAGGGAAAGGAAAATCAGCATGATTATTCAAAATCCAAACAACAGCCCCTTGCTAAAGTTGCAGAACTTCAACTGTTGGGAAATAAGACTCAAACCTACAGGTAACAGGTAAGTTCAGGTTTTTGCTGTGAAAAAGTTTAGAATTAATACCAGAAAATGATACAAACAGTGCATCCTGAGGAACTATTGAGATGAATGAATCACAGCTATAATACAGTCAGGAATTAAAGTAGCCAAATCACAATGAATTGCTGAAAAAACTCAGTGGCCACAAATTTTCCAAGTGCAAGGTTTGTATCACAGCCACTAACTGAGCCAAGTGGCCCATGTAAATTCAGGCACATTATAAAACAAAACATGCTGAAAAGGAGAATGCCTTAAATCAGGGGAGCATTTTGGAGTGAGAGGGAGGATCCTTTGTTACACAGAACTGAGGAAGAATCTCTCCATGACATACTTGAAAAAAGAATCACTACAAGGTACACAAGTCAAAGGCAAAAAGGCATGTGAGAAAACTGTGGACACCACTAGAAAGAATGTGTCATGAAAGATGCAGTTTGGAACAGAAAGCAAATGTGAATGTTGAAGGGAATGACACCAGCTTAAGTGATTCAGGGTTGGACCTTCTGGTGCAAAAAATATCAAATCAACAGATTGCTAAGCCCTGTGAAGGTGCTCTGCCCACAAAGTGGTAGCCCCAGGATAAGTCTGAAGCATTTCTGTTCTTATTTAGTAATACACAAGCAAACCAGCTCTGCAGAGACCTGGGGTTAGCATTTGCAATCACCTAGGAGCCTGAAAATCTTAGAGGGCCATTGCAAGATTTGAATCAAAGATTTTGAATTTTTAGGAAGATTCAGCAGCTAGGATGGGGTATGTTACACACCACTGAATATACTGGGCTATTATGGCAGTGGAAACATTTGGCAAGCATCGAGGCAGTTGCTCACTCTTGCAAATGGATTTGGCAGCTGCATAAGATGAGTGTCTATAGGTAGTAAGGGCTGCAAAACTTCCATTAGGTCATCATATAGTCCTCCCTACTGACACGACAGCAAGACAGTGCCAAGTCATTCGATCTGCCTGTCTTTAAGAGCCTGCTGAGCAAAGGGTGGGTGAGAAAACTCTCAACCCTGAGGGTTTCTCACAGGGACAGTTGTCTCATGGGCCATCTCTAAAGCTAAGGGGTGCAGGCATTATTCTCTAAGGAGAGGGTTGAAGATGACAAAGTTTTGTGAACCAAAAGCTGCAATACAACTTTACCTAGAAGTTACAGTGCTTAAATACATTTGCACCAGACCCTTTAAAAATGATACTTTTAGATCATTTTTGTTTCAAATTACTTTCTCATGTCACTTGATTCTTTTTTTCTCATCTTCATCGGCAGTTTCACCATCAGTTTTATACTTCATTGTTCTCATCTTTGATGTACCTGGACTTCTCAGACCAGTCCTTTCCTTTCTCCTGCACAATTCTTTCTAAATCTCTGTCCTGCACTGGAGGTGAGGCGAACGAGGGAAAGCTTTACATCTTTTCTTTCTCCTGCGTCTACTTTTGTAATCATCATCTAGCATGTATTAACTTCTAACCTCTAACAGTTCTTGCAACTGCTGCAAGAACAAGAGTGCCTGTATCTCATGACAAGCACAGAACACAGATGTTAACAATGCAATTACCTTTACACAACTCTCTTTAAAATAGCCTGAATTACATACAGCCTCCTCCAGAGCTCTTATCAGCTAAAATTCCAAGCATAAAAGCTAACTACACTTCTGTCCCCTCTGCTGTATAAGGCATTCTCTCAACATTCAGCCCACTGAAATGGGGAATATATAAATTAGCCAATTAAAATGTCCCCCATGACAAATTTTAAAGAATTTATCTTCATCTCAGTCTGACATTCCAAGGCCCACACATTCAGATCAGTAACCATCCCTCAAACTAAGTTTGGCTTAAAGCTACAGGACTCTAAATTATAATACTGTGTGACTATACAGCTCCAAGAATTAGGTCTGCATTTTATAAGTTGTGTCCTTAAAAATAGAAAAGCTAAGAGCAGCATTCTTTAAAAATTAAGAAGCGTGTCCATTCCTAACACATGCTTGTACCTTCTCTGATCCTCTCTTCTAACAAGCTTTTTTTAATCAGAAGCAGCTGAGAAATACAAAAAGGTTGGAAAGTATGATTTTTCTCATGATATTTTCCCTAAATTCTCACATCTTCACTAACAAGACAGCCCCTTGGAAAAGAAATGGTGTAAAAGAAGTCAAGTTTCTGCAATTCTCCCCTTTTGTTCATCGACAAAATTTTCATCAAAATTTTGGAAATTATGCTTTTACATGCTAACCTGAAAATACTTCCCCTGTGCACAATTCCCTGCATTTGACAGAGGAGCAGCTTTCTCCATTCTTCTAATCTTGCTCAGCAAATATTTTGAAGTCAGTGAGATAACCATCTTATCATTATCTTGTTGGCTGTAGGAAAGTCATATTGTGACAAAGCTTCTGTTTCAGGGAAAACTTAAGGCCCAAAGCCAAAAGCTGGGACTGAACTCTAGTTAAGCTGGCATGGCAACAAAGAGAACCCAAACAATGAGTGCAGCCACAGAAAGATTTGACAACTAGCTTTGAAGGCATCTAGGCCTAGTCTGCAATAATACTCACAACAGCTCAAAAAGCCTCCCAGTTCCCTTCAGTAAGGCATTTCTTGTCCCTCCACCTGAGAGCTGTGTTCTCTCATCTTCCCGAAGTCCACCTTTGTATCTACTGGGGACAGGAGAACTGGGAGTACACACACACACCAACCCCCAACACTCCAAACTAGGACTTTCCAAAGGGTAGAGAAAGGAAAAGAAAAGCATGTGAGAAAATGCAAATAGCCATGTATTTCTCTTCTGCCCATCTTACATTCACATAGCTGGATAATAGATCACGATCATCAAAAAAACAGGTAAAAAGAAATTATGTGTACAGCGTCCCTCAGAATGAATGAGGGAACAGAAAGAATTATTACTGATAAACCTAAATCCTTTGAGATAGTCTCTATGCAGAGTATTTTCCAAGTTCCTCATTATTAAAGTTATGATATTAGATAATTTCTTCTTCTGTCTATTGCAGACTATATGCTGTGTGTTTGCATCAGCTCTAGGGAGCTAAATTGTAATAAATACATTGGGATAGTAAGTTCACTTCCCAACACATCCCCTGCCAGCCCTTGGAAAGGGGTGTTTGTTTTATATCTGCAGTTTTAAAAGTAGATCTCTCTTTCTGCACAAGAAATGGTATTTAAATATTTTTGTTTCTTTACAAATTTTAATTTTCAGTAACTTAACAATTTAAAGAAAAATGCATGAAAGATTCTCATCTTTACATGCAGCACAGCTTTCTTCAATAACAGATATATCACTACATAAAAGTAAAGAACCTGACAATTTCTATTTTTCCTTGTAAAGAAGCAGCCGCAGTTCCATTTAAAAGACAAAGTTACTACTGTGAAACTTTCATTTTCATCCTTTCAATGTATTTGGGAAATGTTGAATGTCTTACATCTAATATAACCTTTTTTCTTTATTTTCTGATCATGTAATACCCTTCTAATTTCCTTCCCCTCTCCTTCATTATCTTCACTAGCTCAAATGCAGAGCACACTTAACTGGGGCAAATAAAAGGTACATTTCTCTGTCAATTCACTGCTCTTTTCTCCAGTGTGTGAATATCCTGGTTATATCATCTAATTACATAAAGCCTAGTTATTCACATGACAGCAAGATATGATCATACCAAATTATAAATTAGGTTGCACTAACTGTGGAAATATCCCACTAGAATTATACAAGTCTGGATTTGTTCTACAGCAGCACTGCAGATGACTGCCCTGTCCAGGAAAGCAGCTTTGCAGTTGCTGAATGTTATATGAGATGTTGCCTTTGGTGATGAAGCTGCTGTAAAGTTCCTTCTTTCCATCTCACTCTTGGCTGCTAATTCTACTAGCAATGTGTATGTCACCCCTCAGCCGGTGGGCATCCCAAATTCAAAGTGAGTAAACACAGTTAGGGATGGGACAACAGCCCAGGGGGACACCGAGGGTGCACAATGTGCTGGGAAGGTCTTAAGACAGCAGGAGAGTAGAAGACATCATTTCACACCCCAAGGAAGAGCATCAAGAGAAAGGTGTTGTCCTGAGATGTCAAAGAATCCCAAAGCTACAGACCAGAAAACACAAGCCATCTTGGACTAAATAATCACAGAAGTCTCCATGGGAAGTCTGCCTGCAACACAGTGACTGCTGGGCCATGGAGTACTGGGCCAAGAGGTGACAGTGTGGGTGTAGACCCACCCTGACTGCTGCAGTAATGAACACTTCTGGAACCAGCATCCCATCAATTTCTCTTATGATGTGTTTACATCAATCCTGTTTTACTAACCAGTCCCCATCTCTTGAGATGACCTGATGAAACAGGTACAGATGACACCTAAACAGTAGAGAAATTATCCTGAGTTGAGAATCAGCTTGTCTATAAATTTGTCTATTCAGTATTATAAACTATTCTGTCTGGAACACTGCAGGGAGGAGGAGAACATTTTAAATCATAAAGATCTTTCAAAGTAATTTGATACTTGTTTGAATAAGAAATTATAACAAAATCTATAGACTGTAATATCTAGCTTGCAAACAATGCAGTAATAAATTACTTACACTCAGACATCCAGTCATATCCTAGCTGTACTAAGGTGCACTTGGCAATTATTAAGAGCTACAGATGTTTATGAGTATCTTTTACCCAAATACTTAACTGCTTTACCAGCTGTTCATAAAACCATTTGAAGGGCACACAGAACTGCAGCTATACATGCAGCTCCACCAGTAAAACAGACCAACTGGAATATCTTTTCCAGTTCATTTGTGAAGTGCAACAAAAGAAATTAAATGAATACTTCTACTTTTGCAGATATCCAAGTAATTCTACCAATAATATGCTTCATTATGAGATGCCAGGCATTAATGTTTTCAGTTGAGTTACTAGAAACCAAAAGTAGACAGACAGACTGGAATTGGACAATATGACAAATCCTGAAAATAAAAATTTTCATTCTTATTATTAGAAGTGATAGGTAATTGATTGCTACTGTCATAAATGAACAGAGGATTTTCTCTTAATATTCACATTAATTGGTTAAAAGGATTTTATTCATATTAAGTGATAGGAGGTATCAGACAAGCCTGTAACAATGCTTTATAAAGCTAAAGGAACCACATTATGAAAAATGAAACTTCAGTGTGCAAAGCATCCAAACCTTACAGACCAATGTAGTTAGTAAACATTAACATTCCAGAGAAGATAGAGAAAATATATTCAAAACTATATGCAAATAATAAATACAGTTAATATCATCAGCATGAAAAACATTCAGAAACATCTATTTAGAGACATAGGGTGAACACATTAACCCTGTTATGAAATACAGTTACAATCTGTCCTCACTGTTAGCTCAGAGATAGTGTCTGAGTGTGACTTCTGGCAAAGCTCCTCTTGGAAGATGCATTAACAGATGTTAGTGATGGATAAAAGACAAGGTACTCTTGAACCAAAAACCAAACAAGAGGTGAGCTGTAACAGAATAAAACTCTCTATCTAGTTCTTCTGTTCACCTATATCAGGTTCAAACAATGCAATCTCAGTCCAAGTGGAATGTTGCATCTAAGGGCAGGTGAAAGAGCTATTCATTTCCTCACATGATACAGTGAGCCCAAAGGGAACAACACAGCAACATTCTCCTAAATTAAAAGTAGCAACAGAAAGAAAGCTGTAAACTCAGATAATAAGCAAAAATTAAGTATGTTTTATAGAAATAAAATATATATTAAAATCTTCAAGTTGAAGAAGGCAATGTGGGTAAAAAACTCAGTTCTTGTCAATCCCACTCACTAGCAACACTGAAGAGATCCTAAGTACAGTTTAGGGCTCTGCCTGTCCATCGTTTCTTCAAATTCAAATTATTTGTATTTTCTTTTTATTGCTTATAGAACCTCAGAATGTCATGGGGATAAGTAGAAACCGAGCACTTGAGAGGTGCAATAATATCCCTCCAAACACATTTATGGTTTTGTTGTCAGTTACTGTTACTCCAGGAATGTGAAAGTAATTTTCATTTTTAAAGAGCACGCACACTTAGCTGATAAAATTCTTTGGAGGCATGTGAGAAAAAGTATTAATGACAATGTCAAATAAATCACCTCCCCTCCAAAGATCCATTGTGTCAACAAGTACTACATTCTGAATACAGAACAAAGGTACCAAAGAGACTGCCACGTTCTTTGCCTCATAAACAAACACCAATTCATAAAGAAGCAGTAAAGTTCATTTTCCTACAAAGATATGTAACATTATTTTCCAGTATTCAGAACTTACAATCACAAGTTGTAAACTGCCCAATGAACATCATGTTCAATATCTTACAGTTCAAACAGCCTTAAAATTACAATGCATACATAGGTTTCATTCAGCAGTTGCTACAAACTTATTAAACTTCTCTGGAAATACCTCATCTCATAGAATTTCAGAGTTCCTTACATTTCATTTTTATTTAATGACATTTTAGGGAGAAGTTTTTTTGAAAAGAAGCTTAGAAAAATAAGTATTTTTAAAAGCCAGATATGCTATAATTTTTAGATTGATTCCACCCTCCAGTTTCTAATCAAATCCTTACTTGTCTGCTCCAAGAAATGGACACCATGTGTCAGATAACAGAGTATTTTTGAAGGAATGCACAGCATTTTCAGGGCTGGGTTTCAGCAAGATTAGCTCTATGAACAGTGCAGTTGTCCAGTGGTCCACAGGTGTTCCACAAGAATTTCAATGGAAAGCAGGGTATTTATTTACACATTCCACTGCTGCACTGGAAACCCAAACACAGGGGCTTTGAGCATGATATAAAACTATCATTTGTTAAATAATAAATAATAAAAACTATCATGTTTATCATCTGCATTAAATGATATGGAGACAACAAACCCAAATAATGCATATACACAGACTTTTGCAATCTTCAAGTTCTTTTAACGTCCCTATAACAGAGAAGTACAAGACTACAGAGACTGACAGTTAAATATCATTCCATGACAATATCAGTAATAACAAAAAACCCAAACAGACTCTGGCTTTCACAACTGGTTTCCATTACTTCTGAATTTCATACCAAAGCCATCTTTGACAAAACAATTTAACTTCACACTACAAAGGAGGTTATGATTTACATAATCAATGTAATTGCTACATTAGCTATAATGAATAGCAGACAAAAGTGACGTAAAGTGCAGAAACTGTCTTGGAAAATCTAAGTTATTAAGAAATTACTTAAGATTTAGGGAAGCCTCAGTACAGGATTGTTTTCTCACTACAGTGCTTGCATCACCAGCAAACCCAAAGACCATAACTAAGCTTGACTTCCTTCTTTTATACCACACTTCATCATAGCTTTTCGAAGCCATGCAGGGTTAGCCCCATTCTGCAGGCATAGAAAGGCTTTGGCACAAAATGGCTTGTTCAGAAAGGCAGCAGCCATCAACAGAAGCACCTCACCCAGGCTCATTCCACAACTTTTTGGTTATTTTTCTGAAGTCATCACAGAGGACCCACACCAGCTGCACCCAGAATTTGTGATACTGAAAAGGCATTTAGTAGCTTTTCCACTTCACAACACTTTTGCTGGAATGACTGCTGATTTCTCAGATTATTTTGGAAAGAAATCCACTATTTACCTTCCAAGTGCACTGCTAAGCAGAACTAGCAGATTAAAATTTTTGCAGATATACCTGTAGGGAAGCATGACCCCTCAAACAACATGTCCCATACACACTGAATATTTTCTGCTTCATCAGAAGAACTGGAAGTTTCAGCGTGCAGCAGATAAACATAAAAGCCATAAGACTTAAAGACATGGAAGGAGGCTGAATTTCCCCACATTAGCTCTGCCAAACACAGTGCATACACTCTGGGTCACATACTGTGCCACTGGCAGCATCCTATCAGGGCTATCCCATCCCCATTTCCTGGGGCTGAAACCCCACAGGAAGAGCCAATGGCAAAGGCTCTCCAAAGCACCTTACACAATGGAGGGGGTTGCTGCCTTCCAGGGCCTGGAATTTGTACAATCTCCAGATGCTAGAAAGGGCTTTGATAAGGGGAAAAAAAACCAAAAAACACAAAGACAAGCAAAAGGATAGATGAAGATGATTCAGGGAGGAACAAGCACATAATAAAAGGAAAAGGCAGCCACTTTTAAACAGGCGAAGATCTGTAAGCTTCTTCAGCAAAGCACTGCATCCTGTTGCCAGAGCAAGTCCCATCTTCTTACTAAACCACATTTCTAAATATTTTCCCAGGTGAAAGCTGGACCACACACAGGTCATAGGGCTCAGGCACTTGATGTGTCAGCAAGCAGAGAAGCCAGAGGCCCTGTACACTGAGTGGTTACACTGTGTGTGATCACTAGTGAACACCAACATGGACTAACTGGCAAGGAGGATGAGAGGCCTGGGAGCAAATATTGGAGCAGCCATGAGTCTGGGCCAAATACTGGAGAGCCCAGAGGGTCTGAGAGTTGGCTCCTGAAGGGACCAAGAAGTCCATGGAAGTTACTCAAGAGACCAGGACACACTGGCAGTTGGCTCCTGGTAAGTCCAGCTACCAGCCTGACACATTTGTATGTGTGCATCTCCTGGGTGCAAGGCAACTGGGAGACCCCTGGATCCAGGCGCCCACCACTAAGCAGACCAAGTGGCTAAGGCAAGTTACTGGAGGGACCTGTAGTGTACTCTTACCTGTGGGAGTGCAGGTCTCTATACCAGCAACTGGACTGGGAGCTGTGGGAGTCATGTGCCCAGAGCTGGGGTGTCCAACAAATCAAGGATCCAGCTACTGAACAGACTGAGTGTATAACATCCTGGAGGGATCTAAATCCTCTGTGTGCATGTGCATTTATATATACACATACATGCATATTTGTTTTTTGCTTCCACAAACAGGCTTTCACCCCTGTGAGCCAGAGAAGGGAACAGGATGTGTCCATGGGCACTGCCTGTGCTTGCCTGAGTGCTGTGTTCTCTGTCTGTGTTGGCTTATGTTACCAGCTGTGTGTGTATACTGGACATACGTGTGCCTATTGGGAATAATTCCCTTTTGGGAATTAGCCTCACTGTTGGCTGGACCTTGGGACACAGAGCTTTGCTCCCATCAGGTTTCAGGATTTAACAGGTCTTATCACAAACAAAATTAAATATGACTTTGTTAAAGCCTCCTAGCTACTTAAGGTGGTAAGTTGCCCTGAAACACACTTTTAAGACTTCACTCATTACACAGAGTATTATCAATTAAATGAACCTTAAAACATCATTACCAATGTAATTAATTATAAAGAAACAACAGTGAAATAACTGTAATACTGGTGTTAAAATGCCTCAGCTAGCTCCAAAAGGAGAAATTCTCAGCCATCAATGTCAGTAACCCCGTTCAGGTTTCGAGATGTACTTGGCTCCTGGGCTTGTACACCTGCATTCACACAACACAGCCTGTGCTGTGTCTGTGGTCAGAGCACACCAGGACTGGGAAATGAAGACCCTCAACCCCACAATGTCATTCAGGTCCATCCAAGTGGCCCTGCTGCAGTTCAGACACTTCACTCCTTTGCAGTGCTTACTACCCTGGCTTTTTGGAGTCATATTCACAATCAGGGCACAACTGATGGAGTGCACACCCACAAATGAGCAAAGCCAGTTTTGCTCTGCTGCGAGAGTTGGCTTGAACCTTGAGAGCCCACTGGAGACACTGAAGAAAAGAAACCCTCATGAATTCTGGAAAAAACCCAGAATCCATTCAGAAGGATTAGCATTCTCTGCATGAGGCCAGCAAGGTCTCCAAATTACAATACTTTCCCACTATTTAAAATATCCCAATTCTTGTATTGCTCTAACTGTCGATTAGAGTGAGTTGACTATAATGCTCTTCTGGAAGACACAAACCTGAATAGCAACACTATCAACTGGCTTCCAAAATACCTTTTTTCTTTCCTTTTTTATTAAAAAAGTCGTTTAACACTTGTTTCTTTCACACTATCCAGTAGAGCACAAATAATGCCACCATTGCACACTTATGAAGTACTTCACAGAAGTTTAGTATATGCAGTGTATCATTCATAAGGTTTAAAATTCTCTTATGGAACGTGGTAGTAAATAAGAAAGAGCATCTTACCAGCTTTGGGCACATTTAGCATTTTCATTTCCACCTTGCTACCCTTGTCAACACTGAAACATGGTCTTGTCTTTACTTTTCCAGTTGACCCCACAGACTGTGTCAAATTTTCATTCTGATTCTGGACATTCATTTTAGAAAGAAATGAAGTGCCTCTCTCTTTCTCACATATCTGCAAAAGAGAAATAAGTTCACAATAGAATTTCCTTCATGCAGGTGGAGAGAAATAGAGAAAAGAGCAACAAGAAGGGCTCTCAAGACATATTAATTGTCATTATCAACCTTCTACATAACTATATACATCTCTACAAAACTGTATGCATCACAACAAAGAGTGCATGCACCCAATACCAAACACTTGTGAAAATAATTTATAAATTTAATTTAAGTCTTCTGTAGATAAATAAATAAAAATTGTGATTTTTTTTATGTCAATATTAAAGCTTTCAGAGGAAGTTCCTTGTAGCAGAACTGCAGCTCGATGTACTGACACTTTCTTACAAGTATCCTGGGTCCTGGGTTTTTAAAAAAAACTGCTTTTAGAAAAAAAAATCAGTAAAGCCCATGTCAAGATGCAGTCCCTACCTCCTTTATGCTTGAGAATTGCATTTGGGTTCAATACTGGTAAGTTTTATTTATTTGAAAAACATTTTTCTGCATCCACTCCACAAAGTGAGAGAAACCTGACCTGAGGAGCAAGATCAAAGGTACTGAGAGCAAAGCTATCAAAATTTGTTCTGAATAGATTACTTAAGCAGAGATTATTTATGGTGAGCTCACATACTATCTTTTAATCACAATACTGTATAAAATACTTTTTAGTGCACTGCTTAGTTTACCTCCTTTGAATTCATTTCTTGGTCCATGTCCTTAGTTTCACTCTTGAGACAAACAGCAGTACATTTTCCTGGTGGTGTAAACCTTGGCTTTTTGCCTGCATTTCCTAGGACTTGACTTGGAGCTGCAGATCTCCTCATATTTAGTTGTACTGCTCTGCAGGGTGGACAGAAAGGAAGGAAGCAGATAAAGACAACTGCAGACACGACAGACCTTGGATATAAAAATATATCTATAGATAACATATTGTAAAATGAGAGAGAGCATAAAAGATCTCCAAATAACAATATTAATTCACAAGCATAATACAATTTAAGAAAAAGTAGTACTGTTGCAATGCTTTGTTTAAGTACTAAGAAAAATCAACTACAGCAAATTCTGCAGTTGAACACTTCATTTTTCATTTAAAAAGCCCCTAATGCAGTTCCCAATAGCCATAAATGCTCTGGAGATGCACAGTATAGGGCTACTTAACAAAGTTACACCAATTTATAAAAAGAAAGAGAATTTTAAGTAAAACTCACTATTTGAAACACTTAAAAGTGGGAGGAATGTATTAGAGGTTTTCCCTCAAAATATAAGACCATTATTCCCCTGGACAACCTTAGGACAAAACTAAACATATGCCAATGTTAATATGACAAAGTTTACTTTGCAACCACTAGAATAACAAGTGCTTAATGCTTCAAAATAGTAGATAGAAGCAAAACCAAAGAAGAAAACTCCAGCAGCTGAAATGAAGAAGGCAAACACAACTTACAGTACATCCACAGGTTTAATTCTCCATTTTTACATGTTTATTTTAAATTATTCTCCCCAACTACTAGGTTAAAAATAAACCATAATACAGATTGTAGAATCAAACTTCTGTACTGTCTCAAAAGCATGTTTGCATCCTGCTGCAACAGCCAGTGTGTTCCTGCACCTTTTTTTGGTGTTACTCTGCACTCCAGTGGCTCCCTGGGGCACAACCACCGTTCTTGCCAAGGTTTGCACTGAAGTAGCAAAGGAGCACCATCAAAGCACTTTGCAAACATGCAGACACTGGTTACAGGGGTACTGCTCTCTCCTCCATATCTGAACAATTAGCATATATATGAGGCTGTTACTAGACATAATCAATGGCAAAATGGCCTCAATTGTTGTTACTTCCACTGTGGCTGTTACCAAAGGTACAAGGAGAGGAGCCTCTGTCTGTGTCTATAGCAGTTCACATAAGTTAGGCCTACCTGACAACAGTGTTATCATACGAATTTTAGTTAACCCTAATCAACAAGGGAGTATGAGAACAGGAGTATCTGTAGTGTGAACAGTCACTGTGCACACTGCAAAGGTGCCAGGGACCTTCCAAGGGAGCAGACTGCAAGTGCCAGTGCTGAGCACAGCCAGCTTCAGGACCATGTGAATTTGAACAGCTTCTCCACCCAACCTACAGTGCACAGTGACACTTGGGAAAACAACCCAGGACACCCCACAGCTCTGCATGAGGACTGTGCAGAGCATGGGGGAACTGCAACCTAACCCTGTCCACTGCACTTGGAGTTCTGTGGGACACGGAGCCAAACAATTCATATATTGCACAATCCAGGATTAAAGCGTTCTGGTTTCCAAGTCCATTTGGGCATTGGGCTGTCATTTAGTCTTAAACCACAAAACCAAACTCATTAGATTTGAAAATTATTAAGACATTTGAAGACACTATCCTTGGTAACTCAGTGATTTCACTATTACCAGTATTACCTACTTGCAATTACAGACCTTTATGAGTTTGTGGGGTTTAAAATGAAATATTGCATCCTGTGATACATCTTTGTCTTTAAAATATAAGCTTTCATAAAATATAACAAAAATATATTAAAAAATAATAACCAAAAGGTTGATATTTTGTCCCTTTACAGTAGTACACAATAGAAATAGAACACCATGGACGTATAACAAATCAATGATGCCAGAACTGAGGGGCTGTAGCAAAGGCAAGGAACAGCTCCACACTACAACTAAATGAATTAACATGCAAATGTGCCCTTTCCTCGGAGACAGCACCGATACACCAGAGAACCTTGTATTTGCCTTACCAATAGGTCTGGCCGCAGGGAAACAGCTGCAAGCCATGCAAAAATCATCGCTCCCACCTTTTATTAGCAACCTGGCCTGACCAAACCCAGCGCACCATGAAACCACAGCCCAAACCATCTCCTGGGTGCACCTGGTTTGAATTCGATAATACTTTTGTCCTTAAAGGTACATTAATAGCTGCATCAAAAATAAAATACACAAAGAACGCTTCTAAATTTTACACATCCAGCTCAACACGGTGTGCACGGACCCCTGCTAAAAGCAGCTACAAAACCCACGTCAGCCCAAACTTAACAGGCTGCTCCTTGAGCGTTTAAAAAGGCGCGGCCGGCACAGATGGTGAGGGGGAACAGGAGCTCTGGGCAACTACAGAGACGTGAAACAGCCTCAGCTGTCACTCAGTTAAACTGCAGACAGCGAATGCATCGCCTTGAAAATCAACAGTAGTGAAAAATCGCTTCCGATTGGAAGTAGCTCTAAGGAACTTTTACGAGAGTAGGTAGTGATGTGACAAGGAGCAATAGCTTCAAACTGAAAGAGAGCGGGTTTAGATCAGATACCAGAAAGAAACTCTTCACTCTGAGGGTGGTGAGGCACTGGAACAGGTTGCCCAGAGAAGTTGTGGATGCTCCACTGCTGGAGTGTTCAAGGCCAGGCTGGACGGAGCTCTATGCAACCTGATCAAGTGAACGACGTTCCTGCCCACAGCAGGGGGGTTGGAACTATATCACCTTTAAGGTCTTTCCCAAGGTCCCTTCCACCGGACCATCCCCGCC
>VZRZ01004301.1:0-109867 GCA_013398175.1 Climacteris rufus | reverse complement strand
GGCCGGAGCGGAGGCTGGGCGGGGCTGGGCCCCGGGCGGGACGCGCTGCGCGGGGTTTGTCCGCAGCGTTTGTCAGGGCCCCTTCGGCCCCCCTGCCCCTGTGCCGGGCTGGCGGCAGCATCGCCGGCGTGTGGGGTAGGGAGCGGTGAGGGTGTGTGTGTGGGGGGGGCTGTCAGGGTGTGTGTGTGTAGCTGCTTGAGGCCGCGCAGGAGCTGTTCTTTGGTGTTGCAGATGTTTCCAGGCCAGTTTTGTGCTCTGTGACCAGGATCGCTGTCCCTCCCTGAAACGCCTTCCCAGGCCGGATCCGGAGGCCCTTCCCCTTCTACCTGTGCAAAACTCCCCGTCCCACAGCTCCGAGGAGAGGGAGCTCCTCTGACCCTGGTCTTGGCACGGGGTAGCAGAGCCAGGCCCTGCACAGCCTCAAAGGTGGTCAGAGAATCACTTAGGCTGGAAAAGACCTCTGAGATCATCAAGCCCATTCCAATAGCTGGCCACCCTTTCCGTGAAAAAATTGTTCCTGATGTCCAGCCTGAACGGCCCCGGCACAGCTTGAGGCGATGTCCTCTCATCCTGTCGCTGGTTGCTCGGGAGGAGAGACCGCTCCACACCTGGCTACAGCCTCCTTTCGGGTGGACCGATAAGGTCCACTCTGAGCCTCTTTCTCCAGGCTAAACAGCCACAGCTCCCTCAGCCTTTCCTCATCAGACCTGTGCTCCAGACCCTTCACCAGCTCCACTGTCTTTCTCTGCACTCTGGTCTGTGAGAGGCAGGCCATGGATGGCTCTGTTCTGAGTAGGTTTTGCAGGACAGCAAGTGTTGTGTAAAAATGTTCTTTGTCAAAGTAGTTCTAGTAGTTATGTAGTTCCTGGTAGAGGCCTTAAATTGTCTCATACTTGTCCTACAAGCTTTTTTTGAAAAAAAGTCAGTTGTTTGCATTAGTGTAAGGTCATATTGCTGTTCATTCATTCTTACCCTTCTCTGTTCTTTTTCTCTTACCCAAATGTTCATGAGACTCCACAGTGTACCAGTTTGGGGAACTGAGCTGAGAGAGTAGCTCTGTGGCAGCCTTGACCACGGACACTGTTGCTGTCTGTCTTTCTTCCCTTTCTGCCCTAGCTGCAGTTTCTTATCCCTGGTCATGCCCTGCTTACACAGTCCCTAGAGCTTTTGCTGAGTCATCTACAAGAAATTGTAGCCTAGCAAATCAAATCAGTGAGTAGCTGTCTGTATGGTAAGTTGTATGAGCCAGTTCAGGAATGGGACAAATTAAACATTCTGACTGATTCCAAGGAGCAAGTAGAGGGAGCCCATTAATTAGTGGATAGATGAGCTTGGGCTACTGTTAGAAAACTGCCAAAGTCAATTTCTTTTTCCCAATTCAGTCTTAAAACAGGTCAGTTACCCAGAGTGATGCATCAAGTGCCTGAGAAACAACTTGTGCCATCACAGCTGAAGAGGTGAGTCAGCCCCTTTGGGCATTAATGCTGACTTGAAGTGACTTACAGTATCAGAGTGGCATAAAACACCCTAAAATATTGCTTCTGTATAGCAGGGTTTAAAGCACAGTGTGTCTTTGAAAATAAAGGCTGGAGCAATGTTGTGTCTCAATGTCACCTCATCCCTGGGCCCTGCAAAGACTCTTTGTTCCTCCAGCGTTTCTGAAAATTCTGTCTTACCTGTGCACATCTGTAGTTCTGTCATGGTTCACTCCAGCCCTTCAAACAGTTATGCTTTGTTTTGTCACATGGAAAAGAAATGGTTTTTAAAAATCAGAAGCTACTGTGGATGAAAAAGCGAAGGTCCCTAATCCCATCTCAGTGTCCTGACTTTCACAGTGGAATGGCTTTGATGAATGCCAGACATTTAGCAAGCTGTGTGATGACGTTGTTGTAGGGAACTACATCCTGCCTGTGTTCTCCCTGGTACCAAATCCATACCAAATCTCTGTTTGAGGGTGGGCAGTACACAGCTCAAGGCTGGTCTTGGGTGTGCATCTGCTTGGTAGACAATGTGGGATGACAACTACTGAAAAACTACTTGATACCTGTAAAGTCTGGAGGAGATTTCTGCTTGTGCAGAACTGCAGGGAAAATTAAAATGTGAAACAATGAAAAGCAAATAGCATGGCATAGTTTGTGTGCTTTCTCTCCCAAACAAAGGAATCCCTGCACAATGATACCTTCACAATTTATGGACCCTCCCCCAAGCACTCTTTACTTCTTTTAGTCCAATGGTGGGTTTTGGTCAGGGGTCTTCTAACAGCTTATTGGATTCTCTCTCCACCTCCATGCAGGCAAGCCATTAACTGTTCTTATCTTGTCGAGTTGCAGCTTCTGCTGGTGACCATGAGCTCCTTATCCTCTGATTTGTGCTACCTGTGCACCTGCTCCCCAGCAGAGCAGGGGAAGCTAAAATAGAGTCCTAGACTTAGGATAAACATTACTTAGCAACAGCTAAAACATCAGTGTGTTGGCAACATTCCTCTCATTCTAAAGGCAAAACACAACACTGTACCAGCTACTGGGAAAATTGCTAAGGAAATTAACTCAGTTCCAGCCAAAAACATGTCTAGGCAAAAGTCCACAGCTTGCAGCCTAGGCCTTCCAGCAACCCAAGCTAAGCAAGTACAGATAAGCACACAGCATACTAAATCACACAGTAGTGTAACTCTGGGTGACTCATTCTATTTAGAAGTTACTTGCTTAAGCTAAGCAACTGATATCTTTCAACAAAATAGTGTAATTTCTAGGTGCAATCAGAAAAGGAGTATAACAATGGGTGAACTGTAGTAGAATGGGAGAGTAAGTTTCTGGGGATAAGCAGAAGTTGAAAATGATCTCTTTGTGGAGGAAATACTGAGTAAAGTGATCTGTACTGCTGGAATGCGTGACATTCATCTGATGCTTTCCTTTTGCTTAGCTCTTGACTGAAGTGCATCTCTTGAAGACAGGAAGATAAAACATCTCTGGTTCTTCAGGTCAGGAAACTTGTACTGGAAAAGGTCTCGGAACTCAGTAACACGTGTTGTCCTAGGTCCCAGACTCATAGCCACAAGTTTTCTGGCACTGTGTGGGATGGTGCTGCTCCAACATGAGTCTTGAAAGTGTGCTGACATTATCTGTAGAATCCCCCCTTGATTGTGTTTTTTGCCTCAAAGTTCCCATCCACTCTTGGTTTGAGCTTTGTTTTAGATTGGGGCTTTTTGCCTCCATATTTATATCTATATACATATGCATGTGTATGTAATATATATATTTTGTTGTTGTTGTTGCACTTCATTTTTCTGCCAAGCACAAATAAAGTTTTTGTTTCCCATTTGATAAAATACTATTTCCTGCATTCTGTTAGACTTCAAACTTGCTTCAAAATATGCCTAAGAGTGTCTTGAAGACTTGGTCCTCAGGGATTAGCAATGTTTGTGCAAAATGTAGCTCACAGCATCCACAGTGTCAGCAGAACAAAAACTTTAGGACAGTAAAAGTACTTAGAGTTTTATTCTCTTTTCTGTCCTTGAAAGTTTTCTAAAAGCAGGATCCTCTGGGGACCAACAAACCAATCAAAGCATTAGGCTCACAGTTCAAATTGTCAAGTCTATATAAGCTATTTAAGTCCTCCAGCATAAACATACTGTGTGTTTCAATGCTTTCATCAGTATTGAGAATTAAGACTTGACTTCACATTCTCCTTACTGATAGTTAGCATTGTTCTCTGCTTTTTAAACTTTCCCTTGTAGTCCTCACTGTCCTTAAATTGACATCTTTGTGCAAAGACAATGTTCATTATGTTCATGCTGAACTAGAAAAGTCCTGAGTTGCCTGTCTTTGTAGAAGACCTGTAAAAACACACAAGGAAACAACCATGTAAAAATAGTTGTTTAACCATGGTTGGTATTTTTTTAGGCAGATTCTTTTAAGACATAGAATGTCCATGTTGTGGCTGGAGGAACAGCATATCCCAGATACCTGTAAATTCCTGTTGCTGAGGCCAGTGTAGCCACGGAAGCACAGAGCTAAATGCAGTCTGTAAAGTCTCCCAGGTGTGTGATCACAAATCTCTGTGGATTGCACTCCCTGCTGCTGTGGCAAAGCTGGCACTAGGTCACATGGCTGATAGAGGTGTCCCAGCTCATCTAAAGCTGCCTCGAGCATCTCTGCAAGCCATGGTGTTGGCTGTGCCATAAATATGCCTGTAGAAACAAAACTCAATATGGAAGCCTTGCAGCAGATGATGTGTTTTGTATTTGGGTAATGGGTGTGCTTGCTTGTCTTATGTATGCTTTTATTACAGCTTTTATTAACTAATATCTGAGCAAATACCCTTTTAACACAAGCATGTTTCACCATCAGTGAAGATACTCTTTGCTACTCAGATATAGATCTTCTAAATTCCAGATTTATGTTGTATTCTTGAAGAGAAATTGCAGAGTTGGTTTTTTTTCCTTCACAGTTGAACTTGACATTAGTCCTTAGAGATACTTGCAATTGCTAGATATCAACTTAAAGGATTTAAGTAATGACATTTTTTATAATTTTTTGCTTTAAGTGAACAGCCTTAGTTATGCTACACATCGCAGCAATTGTATTTGCCAATACAACAAGCTTGACTATAATAGTTTTGTTTTAAAAATGAACTGCATGTCATGACCAGATAAGAACAGGTTAGATAAGAAACTTCCATCTTTTTGAGGAATATAATTTTACCAGATTTCAGCTGCTGCTTTTCCATAGTACTGAATTCCGTTGTCTTCAGTCTTACTAACAAAGCTGGCTTCAAAATTGATCAGCAGCAGGGTGTTCAGTTTTGTGATGATTAACTGCATCACTAGTAATTGCAAGAGAGACTGATGAGTATTTTCACCCTAATCGAGTCAGTTCCCCTGTGTTGAATTGCAGGTTTTCAGTGGCTTGCTTTGGAAAACTTGGTTTTAATGGGCTGTTAGGACAGCATCTATTCAGTGGCTGGCTTGTTAGACATAGGGCTCAGTAACTTAGGAAACACTGCTGAGCCTTGTTCTTTCTAATTTTTCTCATAGGCATAATAAAGCAGTGAAGAGAAACTGAAGAAAGTATTACATGCCTTACTCATCAGAAAACTGTTTCTGAAGTATTCTGAAGTATTTGGGTAAACTACACATATATGTAGTAAAATCTACAAAGGTAGGATATCTTCCTTTTCTATTTTATTTAGAAAACCTCATAACTAATGAAAACCTCTTTCACGAGTCTCAGTGAGTTTACAAAAGTAATTTTGTATTGTTGCCTCAAAAGGCTAGCCCAAAAACTGAGACTAGTCAGCAGTAGGGAAATAAAAGGTGAGTATTTATTTGAAAGGCCTTCAAAGGTACATTTAGGGCAGACAAAGCCCCCCAGGGGCATCACCCAAAATGGATGACGAGTCACGAGTTCTCCACACCTTTTTAGGTTTGGTGTATTTGCATATCGGCATAAATTCACCAATTAAAACTTGGCAATTTCCCCCTGGCTCCCTTAGCTCGCTCCCCATCCCCTTTAGAAGCTTGGGCCTGGGCAGTCTAAGTGTCCTTGAAGAGTAAGCCCAGAGAGGCACTGTTATGTCTATAGAGAACAGCAGCTAACAGGCTATAAAGCATACGCGCCAGGCAATACAGAATTTGAAAAATATAAGGGTTAAAACCTAAGGCAACAGTATGTTAAGGAGCAATATGGAGGCTAAAACTTACTCTTTTAAGTGAGTTCTATGGAATCTTACCGAGTTCCACGAGGTTTTTCATGACAGGATTTTGATGAAGGCAGATTGCCCATTAGTTTTTCTTCACAAAGCTGTCAAATCCATTTAAGAACTTCTGTGTTTTATAAAATACATCACATAGGAGATGTAGCTCTTCATGATTTCAGGTTTAGCTGCAGTTTTGGCTTCTTTTACTTGCTGAATATTAAGCATTTCTTCAGGCATGTGGAGATTGCATGCTGTTCCCTCTGAAATGGAAGTCTACAATGAGCAGAAAATCTTTTTTTCTGTATGAAAGCAACATCCTAAGTGATGTGCAGTTCATAACTACAGGGTCTGCCAGCTGAAAGTGCCACAGCTATTGGCAGTGAGAACACTGTTTTGGAAGTTTGTTAGGCATTACATAAAAGGTATTAAAATGGAAAGCAAACATTTACATCTGAACTGCTCTGATGTTTCTGCTTCAGGTAGAATTCATGTAAGTGTATGTTTCACAGTGGCTGCTACAGTTACATTCAATAACAGTTCAGAACAAGCACAGCTCAGCTGTGCTAAAGTCTTTGCATTCAGAGGATCTTGATAGAAAATTGGGATTCTGACATCCAACAGTACAATCCTCAAATACCCACTTACATCCAAAGTGTGTAAGTGTTTGCATTCACACATTCCCTTCTTTATTCACATTAAGGGCTCCATGTTTAGCATTGCTTCGAGGCCTTTTTGTGGATCTATCCATCCAGATTCAGCACGAAGACCGCTTTATTTCTGTGTGTGGGTGTTTTCCTAGGCTGCAGGCGTGTGGGGAGCATGGGCTATGACATAGAGCGTTTCGTGGGCTATGTCAACGAGGGGCTGCTGTGCTCCATCTGCCGGGACGTGCTGGAAGCTCCGCTGCAGGCTCCCTGCGAGCACGCCTTCTGCTCCGCCTGCATCCACGGCTGGCTGCTGCACCACGGCAACTGCCCCGAGGACAGACAAGTCATTGATGTGGCTTTGCTGCGGCCTCTCTACAGGTAGCCCCTAATCTTGCTGAATGCTGAAATGACAGGAAGTTAGGATTTCTCAGGTTTACTTGCAAAGCTTCATCTCTTGTCATTACTGCCACTCAGGCTGTCTTTATCCAGTGTGCCTGTGGCAGACACCCATCACCTGCATGACAGCATTGGCATTTTCTATTTATTGTAGCTAACTTGTAGGGTGTTTGGATTTCAAAACTGAAAGAACACACTGTTGGTTCTTCACCTTTCTGTATCTTGAATGCTGGTTCTAGATACCTGTCTGGATATTATTCTGGAGGTCCTCTACAGCACCAAAACTTCCCCATACTTTATTTTAGAGAAAGCAAGCAAAGCAGTTCTTGACAACAGCCACTACACACTCTATATCTCTTTTCAGTCTTATCTAGAAACTCTAGTGGGCTTTGTAAGTAATAATTCCTGGAGATATGAACCAAATTTCTGACCTTCAAATTATTTTTAAAAGTTCTTTAGATATAAGATTATCTTTTTTGAGGCACCTTGTCATGTAAAGCAGGCTGTTTTCACAAGTGCCTTCCATACCTGGTCAGACAGTTGGAGTAGATGATTGTTGTTGATCCTTTCCAAAGAAACTGTTTTGTTTTAAACTGTTAATTCCTGCTAGTGCAGCACAGAATAGTACATGCAGCTTGCTGTTTAACACCTGCATTGTCTAATCTTGCTCAGATTAAAAGTTATGTTGTGTTTAAAGTCTCCAGCTACAGAGGTCACATTTACTTCACTAGTACTCAATAATTTTGTCATTAAGGAGATTTTACTGTCTGAAAGTTAACTATAGTGTAGACAGAGCACTAGAGTTTAATTTTTAGATTATTTTGTCTGTACTCACTGTAGTCCTTTAGTTTGGCATGTTTAGAAACACAGAATTTAAATGATGAATGAGTAGCCCTGCTGTTTGTTATTAATAATATGTGCAGAGCCAGTGAAAGGTCACAGTTAAAAATTATTCGAAAATAAAGATTTCATTTGCACATTTAATTTTGGAGACTGAATTTTCCATTAACACCGTTTCTTTCAAACTGTTTTTTTCTGATATGGTCACTTGAATTCTTAAAAAAAAATAAAGTTGGTTACTCACAATTTTTCCTGATGGAGATTGGAATCTTACTTTCTTTTCCCAAAAGCTGAAAATACAAATTTTCAGTAATGTTCCCAGATTTAACAACAAATCTTTTTCTCTGCATGTAGATACATGAAAAATGATTTAAACCGTCTTCAGCTGCATTGCAGAAACAGAGAGTATGGCTGTGAAATGGTTTGTTCTCTGGAGTCCATAGACAGGCATGAAAGGGAGTGTGAGTACAGTCAGATCCCTTGCTCCAATGCTGGTGAGTAACATTCAAAGTTGAATCCTTTATATTTAAAAAACACGTTTGTCATCTTCCTGTCAACAGAACTGCAATAATGGCCGTGATTTTCAAAGAAGTTCAAAGCTTTGGCTCTTAACAGCAGCATTTTTGAACAAAATATAGTACCAGTTAATGGCAGTCATGATGATTAGCAACTCTTTCTCATCCAAGAACTAACCAAAGTGATTGTGATTAACTGCAAATGCATGAAAATGTAGCAGTGCTTGTTTATAATGTACAAGACCACAAAAATAAGAATATTTGTTTTGCATTCTGTCAAGTTATGAGTTTGTTTTCCAATTCTGACTGCATGTTCAGGTGTTTGAGTGAATGCAGTAGCCCTTGCAAAACACTTAGGGGTCATAATTTATTTATAAAACAGCTGCTTGCCTGATGCATCTGCAGCTGCTAACTCTGTCTCATGGTTTTAACAAAAACATATCTTGGAAATAAGAATTATTCTAAGCCAAATCTGGTTAGAATTATGTTCATGTTGAGGTTTTTTTATTTAAAACAAGCCCACACCTCCTGAGAAAGAAACATGCCTCTAAAGAGGAACATACTGTTACAATTTCCCCGATGATTTCATTTGAAATGTTGTATATTCCTAGACAAAATTATTTTCTAAATAATGTTGCTGATGGCATAGTTGAGTCTGCCATTGTAATTAATTATGAGATGATTAAGGTGCTAGAATTGCTCTACTGGAAGTTATAATTTCTCTCAGAAGTAAGTGACTCTTGCAGATGCTTGATTCACCTGTTCTACTTCCTACAGAAACAGTGGTGTTTTGCAGAGTTACCACACCTGGTGTCTGGTGTTCGGGGTGTGAGGGCTCTTACATCCCTTGAACTTTTCCCCAAGTATACATGGAGTATAGTTTGAGTACCTCAATTACAAATCATTATATTTATTAGTAAAGCTCTTCTAGAGAACTCTCTTGTCATTTTCTGGTATGGTTTGTTGGCAAGTTTCAATACTCCATTGTTGCAGTTTCCTTAAGGTGATTTTCTCTTCAAATTAAATGCAGGTGGATATTACAGCAAACAGTCCCTCAAGGATTAAGCATTAAGACTACAAACTTCAAGTTTAGAGTGTTGAATGTAGCAATAATGTATATAGTGTTTATTTTTGATTGTCTGCATTTTACTTTTGATGACTACAGACCTGCAAAGTTCGTATCCTAGAATTTCTGTGGAAACGTTTCTTTCTTTGTATGAGTCATTAAATGTTCATAAATAAATGTTCTTATTTATGTGGTCTTGTACATTATAGACAAGACCAACAAATTGTCTGGAAAACGAGGAGTTACATTCAGTCTCACCCACGTCTCTCTTACTGCATGTCTTTGGACTTTTCCCTAAATTTGATAGCATAATATTTTTTTTACACATATGCTTTCTTTATCAATTCCAGTCATTGCAATCTATGATGAAAGCACAGACAAGCTGCCAGTTTCTTAGCTTGGCATCAGCATTGTCATGACTGAAGTTGATTTAATGCCAGACCGGTAGAAGTCTTTACAGAAAATACCTCCTGCCGACCTTTCAGTATTTTCAGTTAATGGACAAGTATCTTAATGAGACCGTTTAGCAGTGCTGTAATCCTAGCTGCCTGTGTATAACTGCCGGATTTCACATTCTAAAGAAAGCACTGTTTTCACCTTCCTTCCTCGAGTGTTTTTGTTCGGCATGAACGCCGATGCTTTTGCGAGCCGTGAGTGAGTGGCTTGCCTTGCTGCCGCGTGTTCAGGTTGCACGGCGCAGGTGGAGCGGCGGCACCTGGACGGGCACCTGGCCGTGTGCGAGTTCCGGAGCCGCGAGTGCCCCAACGGCTGCGGCTACACCATCCTCAGCGCCCAGGACGCGCCGCACAACTGCGTGGCAGAGCTGAGGACAGAGCTGGAGCTGCTCCGGTACGCACCTTCTGCTTCTTTCTGGGCCTCTGGGGCTGGGCTGAAAGTCACCGCGGGAAGCGCTTTGAATACCAGCGCTGCGTCCTGCTGTGTGTTCAATGGCCCGTTAATTACTTGATACTAACGGGACAGGGTTTTATTGTGTGGCAGCATAGGCTTTGAATTCTTGCTGTTTGGATTCTTTTGTTGTTGGGGGTTTTTTGGCCGAGTTACTATAAATCATTAAATACCCTTGCTTGTAGTGGAACAGAACTATGAGTTTACTATGTAAAATGACAAAAAAACTAAGAAAGCTGAAGTTGGCAATTTAATATTTCCATTGGCCTGTTACAGACCCAAAGTCACATTATTTATTCATGTATTTAGTTTATGTTTTTACAGATCCGGAAGATAAAAATCTGGAATTATTTTGGCAGGTACAGGTAGATTAAATCACTGAAGATCTAATTTTCATTCTTTTTAAAGTCCTGGTAGATGGATAACAGTTAGTGAACGTCACAGCAGCGACACAAAAGGAAGAGCCAGAGACACCTGTTAACAGGATCAGAGAGAAGGAAGGAAGGGGGGCAAGACCCGCCTTCTTTATTTTTTATATCTATTTGGAAATCACTATTCATTGGAGGAAATCAGTTCTTCCTCCCTCAATTACAGTGGTCAAAGGAAATGTCCATCAAAGTTCTGTGTCCATGAGAAAGGAATGTGAATGATAAGATACAGTTACAATAACATAGCTATGTTTACAGAAAGAACTGTGAGAAAGAAAGTAAAAAACATTCAGCTGCAAGAAGCAGGGCAACAAGTGAATACGACTCTTCTTACCAAGCTCCTTGTTTTCCTCACATGTATGTTTCTGTAGCTTTCCCTTTTCATTATATTCCAGTTGGACTCTTTTTTGTTTTTTCCTCAGGCTCCTTCCCATTTCTATCTTTCAGCTCCTAAGTGTTGTGCTTTTGAACATTTCTGTGAAGTCAGGCTCAAATATGGTTTAAATGCATTGAGACACAAGGGATTTTGCTACTTGATTTCTAAAATCAAAAGGTTAATGTAGTACCAGCTTTGGTATTTGGTTTTTGCCTGTGGAGCTGTGTGAGTGACTAGGCTATGATAGTTTACTGCATGCTGTCATTTAGTGTCCACCATTAAAGTGAACAGGATTACACAGAACCATGGAATCATTTAGATTGGAAAAGAGCTCTAAGGTCATTGAGTCCAATTGTTAATCCAGCATGGCCAGGCCCACCACTAAACCGTGTCTCTAAGTCCTGCCATGTCTACACACTCAGGCTGTCTCACTTCCTTACATGTTTGGCAATACTATAGGATTTTATCTTGGCTGCCTCTAGTTAGTTACACCAAGCAAGCACATACTGTAGGCAGACAGGAGAAAATCACTTAAAGTCATAATTATACATTCTTGAGCTCATGGAATTAGTTCAGGAATATGATACAATTGTCTCTCTATAGGCTCTTCATGAGCACTCATGTGCCCCTGGGCACAATTGCACTCTTCTTTATGCCCTGTTTTTTTTAATTAATAAATCTTGTCTCTACAGGGGCATCCTGTAGGGTTTGCTGGGAATCAGGTCAGGCTCTTTGGCTGCAAAAAGGCTTTCTGGAATTTGAAAATCATTCTTTTCTCTGCTTACAAGACTTAACAAGGAGAAATAAACTTTTTAGGTCAGAAATGATCTGCAGAGTGGAGGAGGCAAAACATGAGATGGAGTCAAGGTTAGATTCACAGAGAAGGCATATGGTCCAAAAAGAGAGTATTCTGCAAAATGAAATTGAAGAATTAAAGGTAAATACAACCCTTTTTTTTTTCTTATTCCTCTCATAACCGTTTAGCTTTTTCCTTTTCCCAGTAGCAGATTCTTACTTTGTAAATACAGTCTCAATGGCATTATAAGTATGGGAAGCAAAACCAGCAAAGCCTTGCCAGGTTAGTCAGCTCTGTGGAGAAGCAGGCTGAGTGCTGTATTCCTGTGGTTTATCTGCTTCAGGGTCACTGGAGCTCACCTGGGTGAGCAGTGTTCTGTGTGTGCATAACATTGTCAGCAGATCGGTCTCAAACTGATTTCAGTGTCTAAATGTAGAGCATACATCACAAATTGGATGTAATCAAATATCCAGCTCCATTTTTAATTGCTATCCAAAGTGGCTTAGTCCAGAGCTGACACAGAGCTCTACTGCCAGCAGTGGTGTTTGCACTGTGGTCCAGCTGTGGTCAGAAGATTGGAAAGGTGCACCAAGTAACAAGCCAGGCTGTCTTGTCCTTTTGTTCATCCAGTTTTTATTATATCACAGAATAATGATTTTTAAAGCCCAAAGCAGTGGATGTGTTCTGTAGTTTACTTTTTTTTTTTACTGGATTTGATGTTAAATCCTTAAAGAATGTATCTAAACATAACCAAAACTGTATTTTGCTTGGCTTCTTGAAACAGAAGACACAGGCGGCGAGTGGTTTAATTGGCTGTTTCTTACCACACTTTGTAAGAAACTTTTTGAAAAACGTTTTGGAGTCTTTAAAACAAGACCATCCCAGAAGGTGAATGCCGGATTGTGTCTCAAATTGTGCACATTTGTTCCGCTATCAAAACATTATTTCAGTGTTCATTATTCTTAAGTCTCCATTATTCCTAAGTCTCCATCACCCTACGTGGATGGGCAGTTTGACTTCATTCCCCCACCACTGCAAGAGGGTTTGTCTGTGGCAGTAAATTTGCCTTTGCGTTGCAGAGTCAGATGTCGCGGGTGATGTCGGACGTGCGGTCTCTGATGGCCGCCGAGAGGCAGCACCGCCAGGAGCTGGAGCAGGCAGAGCTGGAGAAGAGGGAGCTGCTGGAGCTGCTCAAGGGGCTGCAGAAGGACTGTCGGGTCAGCACTGCTGAGGGCAGCAGGAAGGCAGCAAACTTCCGTCCCTTGACGCGGCTGGAGAGCGTAAAGAGAAAACCTAGGGAAGTTACAGTCATCTAAAGGGTACGAACCTCCAAAAGCATTTGCTTCTAATACTGGCTTATGGCAAACTAAATTCTTTGAATGATTGGTAGATTTTATATCATTTCTGATTTACTTGTTTTCTTTTAAAGTCTAAATTACAACTGTATTTCCTTTGGGCCCGTAAAAACAAATGGAAGAATTTTTTTTCTGAAGGAACACTGGGCATTAAACCCAGTAATTGGCAAACGTATTTTTAGCTAATGTTTTTATAAAAAGGGGAAGGAGACTTGATTTATTATCTCTTTAGTGCATCACTTACAGGAGTCTTTCAGGCCTGAAAGCTACAGCCTTTTAAAGTCAAAGATACGGACTATAATGGACCAGAAAGGAAACAACCTTTAAGTATCTATGTTTCAAACAAAAAAGCAAATGTGACCATCCATAATGATATTTGGGATGTACTTAGTTTGGGGAAAAGTGAATAGTAGAATTAGTAAGTCAGTAATAGAGATTAATAAGATTTTGTTTGTTTGTAGTCTGTAGAAGGTCTTATTTCAAAAGTGGAAAGCAAGCACTTTAAGCTGTAATTCTTCTGCCATGTAACAGCTTTGGGTGAGGTTGACTGTTGCTTTAGAGCTTCTTCTCTTTTCCCAAGCTGATACAGACTTAAGAGATTAATACTAAAGCCCAAGGTAGTAGAATAATCTAAAACCTTTTAAATAGATGTGTGAATAACTTTGAAGCTTTTATATGTGAAAGTATCAGGTATTCCTTCAGGATCCTTTAAGCATAAGACCAGTCCATTTGGTACTCAATGTCTTTAAAGCATGTGTAAATACCTAGAGTATCCTTAATTTTCTCGTGGCAGGTTTAAGGCTACTTGAACATTAATATCCACAAGAGATGAATATTTGCACAGTCTTTTGGGCTTCAGACATCTGTGCTAGTGCTCAAGCAGGCTGCAGGGAGTGCCAGAGCCTGGCACTGGCATCAGAGGGTAACAGAGAGAACACCTGTGTGAGTGCAAACAAGTGATGATCTGCTCTGCTTAGTGGTACAACTCACAGAGGAGGTGGAAGGGTTAAGGAATGTTAGAGCATCTGAGGAAGAGATTGACTGGTGGAGCCATTCTCTGCCTCCCCTGAGGCAAATGTACCAGTCAAATGCACCTCAGAAAGTGGAGGCTCACTGGGGATGAGTGGCAGGCCTGTGATGGGGGCAAAAGTTTTGAGCCAGCTACAGTGCATCAACACCGATGCACAGTGTGGGCAGCAAGCAGGAGGAGCTGGAAGCCCTTGTTCAGCAGGAAGGTTACAGTGTCGTGGCCATCACAGGAACGTGATGGGATGGCTCTCAGGACTAGAGTGCTGCAGTGGCTGGTATCAGCTCTTTAGAAGCAGGAGAGGTGGTTGGGTAGCACTGTATAATAGGGAGCATTTTGATTGTAGTGTTGATGAAGATGACACGGTTGAGTGTCTATGGGTGAAGATCAGGGGCAGGGCCAGCAGGGTGGAGGGTGTGCTGCGAGTCTGTTAGAGACCACCCAGCCAGGGACAGGCTGATAAAGAGTTTTGCAGGTGGCTGGCAGAAGCCTCACAGTCATCAGCCTTTATACTCATGGGCAACTTCAGCTTGCCAGATGTCTGCTGGAAATGCAACACAGCAGAGGGGAAGCAGCCTAGGAGGTTCCTGGAATGTGTGGCCTAACAGAGGAGGGGCCCTGTTGTTTGTGAACAAAGAAGGCCTGGTGGGTGATGTGGTGGTCAGTGGCCACCTTGGGCAGAGTGACCACAAACTGATAGTGTGTTCGATACTGGGTGAAGTAAGGAGGGGCACCAGCAGAGCTTCCACCTTGGACTTCCAACAGGCAGACTTTGACCTGTTTAGGACATTGATTGACAGAGTTCCTTGGGAGTCAGTCCTGAAGGGCAGAGGAGTCCAGGAAGGCTGGATGTGCTTTAAAAAGGAATTGTTAAATATTCAGGAGCAGGCTTACCCCATGTGTAGAAAGACAAGTTGTCAGGGAAAAAGACCAGTGGTTAAACAGAGAACTTAGGGGTAAAAAGACAATATATTGCCTCTGGAAGGAGGGTCAGGTAACTTGGGAGGACTATACGGATGTCACGAGGTCATGTAGGAAGAAGATTAAAAGGGGCAAAACCCAACTACAACTTGATTTGGCCACTACAGTTAAAAACAACAAAAAAAGTTTCTATAAATACGTTGACAGCCAAAGGAGAGTGAAGGATTGTCTCTGTGATTTGTTGAATGCAGAGGGTAGTGTAGTGACAGGGCTTGAGGAAAAGGCAGAGGTACTTAATGCCTTCTTTGCCTCTGTGTTCAGTATCAGGACCAGTTGTCCTCAGGATACCAATCTCCCTGAGCTGGAAGTTGGTGATGGGGAGATGAGTGAAGCCCCCAAAATCCAGGAGGAGATGGTTAGTGACCTGCTATGCCAGTTAGACACTCACAGGTCTATGGGCCCTCATGGGGTCCACCCCGGAGTGATGAGGGAACTGGCAAAAGAAACTTTCAGTCAATTGTCAGCAGTGCTGCTTAACTGGAGAAGTTCCAGCTGACTGGAAATTAGCAAATGTGACACCCATCTACAGGAATGGTTGGAAGGGTGATCTGGGGAACTACAGGCCTGTGAGCCTAACCTCAGTTCTGGGCACGGTTGTGGAAGAGATCGTCCTGGGTGCCATTACATGGCACATGCAGGACAAGCAGGGAATCAAGCCCAGACAACATGGATTTAAGAAAGGCAGGTCCTGCTTGGCAGACCTGATCTCCTATGACAAAGTGACCTGCTTAGAAGATGAGGGAAGGGCTGTGGATGTTGTCTACCTAGACTTCAGTAAAGCATTTGACACCGTCTCCCACAGCATCCTCCTAGAAAAACTGACTGCTTACAGCTTGGATGGGTGAACTCTTCAATGGGTAAAAAACTGGCTGGATGCCCAGAGAGTTGTGGGGAACAGAGCAAAATCCAGTTGGCAGCTGGTCACCAGTGGTGTTCCCCAGGGCTCAGCTTTGGGGCCCATCCCATTTAACACCATTATTAATGATCTCCACATGGGGATTGAGTGTGCCCTGAGTAAATTTGCAGACAACACCAGGTTGGATGGGAGTGTTGATCTGCTCGAGGGTAGGAAGGCTCTGCAGAGACCTGGGCAGCCTCAATCATTGTGCCAAGGACAACTGCATGAGGCTCAATGAGGTGAAGAGCCGGGTCCTGCGTGTGGGTTACAGCAACCCCATGCAGTGCTGCAGACTGGGGGCAGGGTGGCTCAAGAGCTGTCCAGCAGAAAAGGACATGGGGGTGCTGACCCCCACAAGACAGANGATCTGCTCGAGGGTAGGAAGGCTCTGCAGAGACCTGGGCAGCCTCAATCATTGTGCCAAGGACAACTGCATGAGGCTCAATGAGGTGAAGAGCCGGGTCCTGCGTGTGGGTTACAGCAACCCCATGCAGTGCTGCAGACTGGGGGCAGGGTGGCTCAAGAGCTGTCCAGCAGAAAAGGACATGGGGGTGCTGACCCCCACAAGACAGACAGCCAGTGTGTGCCCAGGTGGCCAAGAAGGCCAAAGGCATCTTGGTCTGTATGGAGAATAGTGTGGCCAGCAGGACCAGGGCAGTGGTTGTCCTCCTGTACTTTGCACCAGTGAGGCCACACCTCCAGTCCTGTGTCCAGTTGTAGCCCCTCACTTTGAAAAGGACATTGAAGTGCTAAAGAGTGTCCAGCAAAGGGCTACAAAACATGAAAGGTTTAGACAGCTTACCTTAGGAGGAGCAGCTGAGGGAACTGGGGTAGTTTAGTCTGGACAAGAGGATACTCAGGGGGACCTCACTGCTCTCTACAAGTACCTGAAAGGAGGTTGTAGCCAGGTGGGCGCTGGTGTCACCGTGCCTACAGTGAGAGCAAAAGAGGAAATTACCTTAAACTAAGATGGTAGATTCAGATTAGATGTTAGGAAAAAAAAATTCATTGTTAGGGTGGCCAAGCATTGGAATAGGTTGCCCAGGGAGATGGTGGAGTCACCATCCCTGAAGGTGTTCAAGAGTCGTCAGGACCTGGCACTGGGTGGTGCTTTAGGGGTTACAGTGGTAGTTCTGGGTTGACAGTTGGACTTGATGGTCTTAAAGGTCTCTTCCAACCTTGATGATTCTAAGTTTGCAGTAGGATTTTGTGACAGACCCACAAATCAAGGAGGCATTTATCTGCACTGCATGAGGAATCTGTACGCTTCAAAGACTTTCCTAAACTTCTTACACGGCCTGTTCATGTTCTTTTCAGTAGTATAACGAAGCCATATTCTCAGCTCATCAGTGGGCTAACTAGAGAGAAATCTGGCCTTCTGTTTACTGTTCAACAACCTCAATATGTTAATTCTGTAGTTTAAAAAGCAACTGCATTACTGTGCATGCCTTGCTGTCACTCAGAGCAATGCTTTTATGGCTAATAGCATAACCAAAGAGAGAGGCAGCAATCTTCTTTAGCACACAGTCTGTCTCCATGATGAAGATTTGTGGTCAGAGCTGTCTGAATTTCGGGCATTAATAAATCCTTCTAACTTGCTGTTTCTTTAGTACCACTGAGGCAGATGTGCACATGTTCAGGTTTTGTGTATTTAAAAGCTGGTCTTGTGTATTTAAAAACTGACATAAATAGCTCTTCTGTAAAGGCAGGTCTTTTTCAGGAAAGAAAACAAGTTCAAAGTAATTGAGAATATTTGGGGCACTGTAGCAGTCTCACCAATTCATGACGTAGCACATCTCTGAAGCAGCCATATTTAATAATCTGAAACCAGTAGCTATGATTTGAGAAGTCCTTCATTCATGCTAAATATTCAGTGCTCAATTCACTTCCATCAGTGTGTGTATTAAAGCAATAGGTAGAAAGTAAGAATGCTGTTACTCTTGTGTTCTAAACAAGCAAGCTGTGAGTGTCAGTGCTCTGTGTGACATTGTTGCTGATTTCACGCTGATTTTCAAGCTTCTTGGCAACACCAGATTTCATGCTGTTAGGTTCAGTTAGTGCTTTTCTGTGTACTGTAACTCTGTGGTTGTGATGTGACTTTATCTACTTTGCCTAATGTAAAGATGAAAATTACTTCAAAATCCTTTAGAACTCTATGAGCTGGATCATCTTTCCCAAGTCAGAGGGCAGTAACCTAATCTTTTCTGCTCTGACCACAGAAGAAAGCAAGTTATTTGCTCTGTGCTTTCCCCATAGTGGGATCTCTGCATTTGTTTGCTTTAGAAACTTCACCCATGTGCTTATGACTAAATTCCTCCTAGTATGGGAAACAGGGTTTATTTAAAGTTTACTTAGCATTTGGTCTGCTGTCTCTTCCCTAAGTGGTGGACATGAAACTGCATGAGAAAACATGTCCTAGGTGGTAAGGAAGGACTTTCTGCTGTGCAATCAAGCTCTGACAGGTTGAACTTCCAGTGTGGAAACGTGGCAACACTTTGGGCCCACCAGTTGCTGGAATGGCTTGTCAGCTTGGGTTTCCTGCAGTGGCAAAGAATTGCTTCCAGAGATGTTTGAAGTAGGCACCCAGGAGCTCATGGCATCAGGTCCCTCTGGTGACTTCAAGCTTCATGCCATTCCTCTGGGCTGGTAATGGTTCTGCACTTCAGATTTTCCTCTGCTAGTGAACCCCTCACAGGCTGGCATTGCTGAAGTATGCTCAGCACTTGACCTGTCTTACAGTTGACTAGACTGACATTAAATAGCCCATTATGTTAATATTTCATCTACTTCTTGCTTTTCCAGTCTGATGTATTATGCAGCTCTTAATAGCAGCTGGCAGAAGCAAGGGATTTTTTTTTCTTTCAAATAGATTGTTAATCCTTTTCATAAAAACTAAGGCTCCAAATATTGTACTAGACTTGATGTAAGTTAAAGACTTACATTCACTTGGAAATGCTACTTCCCTAGCCACAATCATATTTTAGGATTATATGAGAGACACTGCTAAAAGTGCATTACAGGAGGGCTCCAGCACAGAATTACTGGTATTACTGTTCTCATACTAAATCATATTTTAATCAGTTCCATTTCCTCACAAGTGGAACTGTTACTCAAGTGGACCAGTAACTGTGTGAATTGTTGTATTTTTAGTTGCTGCTTCTAGCTCTTTGCAGCTGGAAGAGGGAGAGCAGAGAGAACAAGTAAGCGTGGTGTGACTGTTCCCTCAGCCCAAAAGCAGTGATGTGGCTGCACCGCCTGTGCCACCAGCCACTTACCAGTGTGAGCTGCCAGCATGTGGCAGGGCAGCTAACATGGCTGTGGAATTAAAAGGAGATTAAATCTTTATCCAGTTAGCTGGGTACACAATGTCATGGTACCATCCTGGGAGATTCACAGAGAAAACTCAGAGCAAGCGGTTAAGTCGAGGATGTGGAACTTGCATATACAAGAGTTTCTTGGCAGCATAGAAGGGAAGGGAATTGCACAATCAAGCAAAATGCCTGCTATAGTGATGTATTTTGACTGGCCAAAAGTGGTTTTATCTGAAATGGTCTTAGGTGTTTTTATGAAGTGTAATGTATTCTTAGACCCCGGTTGCAAACAGTTCCTACAATTTATAAAAATGGGTAGCCTTGCAGATGAAATTTTCCATGTGCTGTCCTCTTGGATGTTTCTGGCATGGTGCTTCTGTACAGCCACTTTCCTTAGAAGTGCTGGATAGTATTGACAAGGAGCAGTACTAGCCTTGCCTTTCTCCCGTACTGTTGTCAGGTGGAGTACGGTAGGTCAGGGAGATTTTACCACCTAGAAGATGCCTTTATAAAGACCTACAATTCTATGCAACTTTCTATTAACTGAGTAAACACTGAACTGTCTTCCAGCATTATGGGTCACTGCCAGTCTATTGACGTTTTCTACCTTTATATGCACAAGGATAAACCAGCGCTTAACAGATCCTAACCTCTCGTCTGTCAAAGAAATGGTAACACTTTGTATCACTTTGAAGTACACTTTGTACAAAAGTTCAGCTAATAAAGGGTCTACACCGTAATTAACACACTTTGGTTCATGTCATTCTCTTACAGAAGTTTGAGTGCCCTTTTTATCAGATGAAATAGCAATATTTGGTACACTGGCTGCAGGGCCCAGGAGTCATGAAGGCACTACACGTACAGGCTCTGGAGTAGGGAGGTAAGGCTGCATTTCCCTCACAGAGGGAGCAGTAAGCTGAGCAGGTGTTCAAACACTGTGCCTTCTCCAGAATTTCCCTCCTGCCTTACAGATGGGAGTTTCTCAATGGGATGAGCAGTGGAAGGCAATGCACTAGCAAAAGGTGACAACTCCTAGAGTACAAGAGTATGGCACTCCAGTCCTGCACAGACAACAGGACAGTGAAGGCAAGAAGGGAAAAATTAATTCTATGTCCATCAACTGCAGGCATCCCACCTCTGATGCAGGTTTTTATGGCCACTACAAGAACCCATGGATATAAACAAGAAGAGCACACAAAGAGAGTTGTTGTATTTGCTGAAACATGAGCAATCTGGACATGGGGCACTGGAGCAGCAATTTGCTGCATGCAGTCCTCTGCCTTCACAGCCTAGACACATTCTCTTACCTGATGGGAGGAGTTACTCAGCAGGAAAAAGGGGCTGGAAGCCCACATGGCACAGCCCGAGGCCAGTGCAGGAGCTGGCACATAACCTGTGGATCTCCTACACCTCTCCCTCTGCACAGCAGCTAAAGATTATGGAAGCAAAAATAAAATGCACACAACTCGTCTCACCCTTACCCCATATACAAACTGTGCCTGCATTGTAATCTCTTCTGCCTCACTCACCCTCCTCCCACTGTTCTGCTCACCAAGTAAGAATAAGAATCTCTATGAAGTGGCATTAGCCAGTTCCTGGTGCTCCAGTCAGGAAACAAAACTTGACAATTTCTTTTTAAGCAGAGTACCAAAAACAAAATTTAATACTTTAAAGTGTTACTTACTCATGGTAGCAATCCCATTTTAAAGAGCAAACCAAGTAACACCTGAGTTTTAAACAGCATTGTTTCATGCTGAATTTATCCATGAAAGGAACCACCTTGCATTGAAGAGTCACAGGACTAAATTCATTAATTAGAAAAACAAAACAAAAAAACATGATACACACACTTCTTTTTTCACCCTTAACTAAATTTACAGAGCTTCCACACATCAATTTAACCAACCCTTTATTTCTTCCTAGTTTGAAAATTGCTAATGTGACATGCCATGTATTTTAAGCTTTGAAGAACCAGTACTGAATATTTACATATTTATTCCATGCTTGACAATTTTACTTTTCATTTCAAATTCCCTAACAGAAACCAAATAATTTATATCTCTGCTAGTTTCAAAACCAGTAAAATTTCTAAAAAAATAAAACCACCTTAAACACATGGTACAAAGGAGTGAGTCAGCTTTAAAAATATTTATGCAGTGCTCCTTAAAAAAATAGCATTAATAACAGCAATGCCTGTGAAAGTTCCACCCATTTTAGTCATTACAATTATTTGTAAAATTACATCTCCCTATTATTTTGCCATTCAGAAAATTGTTTGGCTTCCAATCCAAATTTGTCCATGTTGTTTTAAATAAGGTTCAATCCATTATGAACTGATTGTTCCCTGCAGGTGCACCCAGTCAGTTCATGGACATTTCCCACTTTCATAGGTTATTTCAATCACCTCCCAAGCAGTGGGACACTCAGAGTCTCCACACAGAAAAAATACAGCTAATAGGGGCCTTCTGTGGTTCAAATGAAAAACCTACTTAATTTAGCCAAGCAGTATAAAGCTAAAAAAAATTTAGCTTAACATATTACCATACTTTAGAAACACTTAAAATAGGGTGTTCAAGTTCATGAGTCTAGGCAGACAGGCTGTCCAAAGTGAGTCAAAATTGTGTAAAACAAGAACATTACAACTGGGCCATATTCAAATACAGTAAGACCCCTTTACAGCACTTCTGTAAAGTCGAGAGAACAAAGTGTAAGTGAAAATCAAGCTCAGCTAAGTCTGAGAGTGGAGCTCATTTGCAAAGACTGCATATGGTCTGCAGCCAAGGCTACCACACCTCACCATTCAGAAATGCAGTAAATGGAGAATCTGTTAATTCTACGAAAGCCATGGAGCCCCAAGGAAGGCAAACATGTAAAACCTTACTTCAGTCACTGCATTCAATATGAAAATAAATTTAGAATTGGATGCAGTAGTGACATTTCTTTATGAATTCCTCAAAGCCTTTCTTTTTGCACTGTATCTCAGTCAAATTGTAGGAACAAAAATCCAACGCCACTCTTCATAGGGAAGGTTTAACATCTCTAGCTCACTGCATGGTTGCTCCCTTTATACATCTGTCTCTGCCCTCTCCTCAACTGTGTTAGTCAGAGGAGAGGCAGGCAACAAATTAACTCCAGGGTCTCTAAGGTATGAGTATCTTGCTTTTTCACTGAAAGTAGAGGCTGCTTTCCAATGAAATAACTCTCGTGCTCCTAATACATGAGCTGGAGTTGTAAGTGATGGAATGTTGACTTATTCTCCCTGAAGTCAGTGACAGATTTTATTCAAATTTTACCTGATGTGGGACTCAAAAGTTTCTAATCTCATTTCCCAAGATGTACAACAAAGCCTACATAAATTACATTTACATTTGTATTCTTTAACAGATTAATTAATTTCAGTCAATCTTCTATCATCTGCTACTTCACCTGCTGGCAGACAGACCTCATTCATTAATAACCCAGACTGGCTAACAAAAAACAAAAGGAAAAAAGGGCTAATGGCTCTAAACCTGAGAGAAAAAACCAAAACTGCCTTACATACATATTTTTTAATTTTCTTGCAGTAATAAGTCACACACAAAACACTTGCACCTTTCTTTTGGCACAATGAATATTTAAGAAGTCTTTCAAGTCTTAACTCAAAGAGGTGCTTTACTGAGTATTGTCTACTGAAATCCACAAAAAAATGGAAACATTCTTTCAAAAGGAACAAAAAATTTACAATTGTACACAAAAAGTCTTGAATTTTATTGAAATTTCAAGTCTTGTATCAAACAAAAGCTTTTTTCTTCAGACAAAAATATTCTCTTGGTGTCCTCCAGATACCAGAAACTCTGAATTGGTCCTTTAGTGACGCTGCTTTCTTTGTCATCTTCACAGAAGTCCACAAGGTCGAGCTGTTCCACCATGAGGTCTCATTTTATCGTGTGAAGGAACGCACATGACGACCTCTTCCACTGCCTCCACTAACAAACTTCCCTCTCGAGCCACCACTGCTACTACTATTAGCACTTGTCCAGGACGGTCCGATTCCTCCGCGGCCTCTGGACGCACGATCGCGAGGGCTCGGCCGGTAGCCTTAAAGCAAAGAAAAGTATACTCAGTTGGAAAAAACAAAAAAAAAAAAGCCCTAGGCGGAGGAGCTGCTGGGAAAGCGTAAGAAACAAAACCAGGATGAAATACAAACAGCGTCTGTTTCCTCCTTTTAATTCTCACTTTTCTTTTAGGCAAGCATTGCTGCTTTAATTGCGCTACGGTTACCATGGAGGTACGAAGACAACCGAATGACAAAAGTCTGAGTGCAAAATTAAGATTCTGTGATCGAGTGTTCAATTCAGCAAGTTTTTTGGGTTACAGGGCAGTTCGTACGAAAGCACGTATTTGACACAGTCTCAGTGACAATTGTTCATATATGCTTAAAACATTTGCTGAATTTCAAGGTGTCTGCAGCATCCTTGCACGGTTTCATTTGTAAAGCAAAAATGAAATTCAAGGAATTCTCTATAGTTCGATGCCCATATGAATACCATGTACCTGCTGAACTTAATGGTCTCAGTGGTGGCAGTGGACCCCTGTTAAAATTGCTCTGACCACCTCTACTGTCATTGTAGGTTCCCCTGGGCGTGCTCTGTGCACTCCAACTTGAGCCTCGAGCGCCTTCACGACGACTGTAATTTCCTAGATAGGCAGAGAAAAACCAACACACTGTTAAGAGAACATCATTGGGTTTGGGGTTTTTTCCCTTTCCATCTCCACAATTCTCAGGGTGGTAACAATATTCACACAATTCAAATAGATAAAAGATACTCTTCGTCAATATACCCGCAGTATTCCGATTCAAAGTCACCAAGTTATTCTGCACAGAATCAGGGGAACATACCTATTTATCACACAAGGACTCAAGTTTAAAAGAATTCACATTATCTAGACTATTAACACAGATTCTTATACCTTTAGGTTTTGTGGTAAAGTAAATCCTGGTATTTATAACTTCACAAATGCAAGTCTTTTTTGTTTCTGCTTTGCAAGGGCTTGCCCTAATTCTGGGATGGAAGTGAAACAAACACAATCTTGTCTATATATGAAAGAAACTTAGCACTCTGTAGCTACAATCTCCAGGTTCACTGAAAATTGCATCTTATTCTTGTCAGGATATTCCATCCTTTTATTCCAAAGCCTCATTTAAACCCAGAAGTGTGCTGTGGTGCTTGATTTCAAGAACTACTATGTCACAAACACCAGGGGAAGCACTCCAACAGTTGCTAAAAGAGCTGACTCCTTTTGTAAAAGAAAGGCAGAGAGAGGCAACATGGGAATTCACAGCCTTGTTTCAATTGCACAGCTTGGAAGGTTCTCGCCTTCAAGAGAAACTTTCCTGGTGCTACTGCTTCAGGAACATCTCACACCAGGGATGATTAACTGCTAGGAAATTGGGTGAGTATTACTGAAGCATTTTTAGCATGCATTTACTCCAGTTCTACTACAGGAACCAACATACCTTTAGAAGCAGGTGGTGTAAAGAACCTGTTCTGACTGTGAAAAGCTCCTCGTCCTCCACGATTCCCTGAGAACCCCCCACGTGAGGAAATCTTCTGGGACACTTTTGGTGGCCTTTTGGCTGGTGGTATCCCATCTGGAGCAACCACTTCTTTGCTCTCTGCAGCAACAAAATCATCCACGTGCATGGAGGGCGGCCTGCTCGTGTTCTGTTTCCTCTGACGGAAGATATCGTGCGGTCGAATTCCTTGTCCAAATCCTCCCCTTCCTCTTCCTCTGGGTGGTGGCACAACGTGAGCTCTCTTTGCAGGCTCTATGTACTCAGATTTCCCACTGCCACGACAAACCATGATTTATTTCGTTAATGGAAAACTCTGCTACTGAAGGTCACGCATTCTCCGCACTGCAGATGCAGTTGGACAGGTATCTGACATTTTGAGAACAGACAAATCAGTGCTGAAGGCTCTGTTAACTCATTCAACTCCTCTTACCTTGAAGTTATGAAGGTCTCGTGCTTGTGCTTGCCGAGCTTGAAGCCTTTTGTGGTTTTGGTGCGTCCAGGAGACGATGGTTCTGACAAAAATGACCTCTCCAATTCAGCTTGCAAGTCAAAGTCACTGCAGCCCTTCTCTGACAGTTCAATTAAGTCTACTTTTACCTTCAATGAGAAAGTTTAGTTTTATCAAAACAGTCATTACTTGCACCTCCAAAAAAAAAAAAAAAAAGGAGCAGCAGTAACAAAACAAAAAAAAGCAGCAGAGCTGCAGCAAAATTGTCTTGATGGTTCTGAATCCAAAAGGAGTGAAGGGCACAGATCTCAAATATGAACACCTGTCTTGTCACTAAGTGACCTGCAGTGGGGAAACCCTCTTGCTTAAATTACAGCTCCATAAATGTATTAATGTCACTTTTATACAGGAATCAACAGTTTTAGTTTTGCTTAAGAAATGAAAACACAACTATCTTTGCACATAAATTAAAAGAGTAAAATCTAAAAAGAAAAAAGGCAATGAAGTCAACAGAAATTGATTATTTCTCATGTAAGAAATTAAGACACTCCCAATTCCTTAGTTCTAAAAGAACAGAATGCTCCTGTATTTTTCATTATTAGCTTTAAAGTTTTTGAGCAGGTAGTTTCATTTACTACTGCCATATTTCCCACTTTTGTCACATCAGAGCAAATATTTAAATAAAAAAAGTGTAGCCATCAGGCTCTTGAGGATATTACTGCAATGACAGAAGACAAGCAAGGAGAAAAAAATTGAATCACATTCTTTTCTACATTTAAAACAAATTTATGAAAAGCCTCATCAGCAATGCAAAAGCAAATTGGGACTGACACAGCAACTGTTCCCGCAGGGTACTGCAAAAGGTCCTCATTTTGTGGCTGCTTCCAAGTGGATCTGAAAGCATTTGATAGCCCCTTTAACAAATGCCAACCACTTTATATGGGTCAGTGTATAAGGGTGAGCTCAGGAAAACAAACTATTTGGCCATATGAATTTCTGATGCTACTAGCTCAGATGAACCCTAATTTTTAAATCCACTCAGATATGCTAATGAAGCCTTTTACCATATCCAGATCAGTGTCTATTTCTTCAGCCTGAAAGGGTGAGAACCACATGGACTTCAGCTGGTCATCCATCACATCAGCCAACACGTACGTAGTCCTGCAACAAAACAGTGCCAAATGCCTGTCTGGTTATGAACTACAACCAGCTGCAAGCATCCACAGCACTACAGAACCTGGGGTGAATGCTGCTGCCTTACCCTTGATACTTACATGACAGTGAATACATTGGGACTAGAGGAGAGTAGTGACAACAGTGCTGTTTAGATCCCATTTATAACATACTCAAGCATAAATTATTGCATTTTCTTAAGTTAATCACAGGCAGATTGCTGACACACTTAACAATTTTACCTGTTGTTAAACAAATTCTGAAGAGAGTCTGGTGCAGAAAGAGTAGGCTCAACATCCTGGTCACTCAGTGGACAAGAATCACCTGCTGATTCCAACATCTGCCTCACTCCAACAATATTGTCCAGTAAGGATTCGAGGCCATCGTCTTCCTTAGAACGATCCTATGTCAACACAGAGCAAGTCACAACTTTTTCCCCTCCTCAGAGGAGGAAATATGCTTTGCTTAATTATGAAAAAAAAAGGGGGAAGGTACCACACAACAGTCTATACAGCCACAAATAGTGAAACTAAGACACCTGAGTACACAAACAACAGCAGAGAGCTCCTCAGTACAGTATAAAATAAACCGTGTCACCACATGCACATTTTAGTTTTCACTCCCAATTGATGCAATATTCTCTCTTAACAGTCCCGAGGAAGACATTGCCCCAGGTTTTATTTAAGAAGCTCTCTTTTAAAGCATTCCAATATCCTGTGCCTGCTATTTCTGACTCAGAACAAAGGTGCCTTTTAACCTCTTACCACAGATGTAGGCAGACAGGGAAGGGAGGGGAGGGAATGTAGCACTGGAAAGGCATTTGTGATCAATGGGCTTTCAAGCAGCTGTTTCATGGATTCTCTTAAATTAGCCATCTACTGCATGGCTGCCATCAGTTACATAGGATCAGATTTGAATTTAAGTTTGTGATTGGAATCACAGAAAAGTTGGATGCATTGAATTCTGAATGTCCTCTAGTGCAATCCCACCACCACTGCTTGAAGCAGGACTACCATCAACACCAGATCAGGTCAGCCATAACTTTATCCAGCCACATCTAAAAAAAGCTCCAGTAATGGAGAACCCACAGCCACACTAAACAACCTTTTCTGGTGCTTCACTTCTCTCTCAGTGAGAGAGATCGCTGATTAATTTTTTTTAATTTATTAATTATTAATTTTAATTTTTTAAATTATTCTCTGATTAATTTTTTTTTCCTAATGTCAATCTGAACCTCTGAAGCCACAGTCTGGGAACATTGGCCCTTGATTTATCATCTTTATTACCAAAAAAAGTTTGAATCCACCATCTTTGTTACCATCTCCCCAGAGCTTCTCCTGTAGGAAGCTCTAAAACAGCTCCTGAGCCCTCTTCACCAGGCTAAACAAGCCCAGCTACATCCTCCTCTCTCTGTAGCAGATGTGCTGTAGGTCCCTGACCACCTTGGTGAACCCTCTCCAGTTTCTCCAGGTGTCTCTAAAACTGGTGAGAGGACAAAGCTGGCCAAAGGTGAACACAGCACTGCACACAAGAGCTCAGCAGCGTTCCCTGGAGGGAGGCAACAAAGCCCCTGGATGTGCTGACCATGCTCCTTCCAGGATGGCTCAGAACACACTCACTCATTCACTCATCTGTAGTGACCATGCACTGGTGGCCCACATTCAACCTATCAACCAACATAAGCACCTGGCCCTTTGCAGCCCAGCCTGCAACAAGGCATGGGATTATCCTGCTTTCACTGCAGACCTTTGCATTTCTTCCTAGTGAACCACACAAGTTTTCTGCTACATCTCTCCTAAAACATTTAGTGAGGTCTCTTTGGATTGAGGCCTTGCTGTTTTTCAGATTGGTCACTCCCCCAGCTTAATGTCATCCACAAATTCACTGAAGATGTATCCATTGTTCAGGCCTCTGATGAAAACTTCCAACAATATCCAGCCCCCAGCATCAACTACACTTGTTACCAGTAACACTGAGCCACTGCTAAACTGGGGTTCTGTTGTTTATTACATTCACAATCTGCTTCAGCTCTACCCAACACTCTCTGCTGTAGGCATTTGCTGCCTCCCATGACACTGTTAACTGCCTGGGCTCTTAGGATGTACAGATAGAAGACTGCAACATCTATGTGATTATTTAAATTTTTTTACCATAACATGTTTCTCCAGATCAAGCAGCAGGTTTTCTGGGGTTTCTTCTTTGTTCTGCAGTAGATGTTTTAACTCTGCAGTGGTGAGACCCAGCGTTCTGCCTGAATGGGATCCATCTGTTTCCATAAGGCTTCCATCATCTCCACAACATCCCTGAAATATTTGACAGTTGGGGAATAAGTAAACACAAATGTTCATTGTACTTCTGCACTGCAAACCCCTCTGAATTCAAACACACATTAGAACAAATCTAGCAAACAAGTTCTCTCTTGATTTAAAAACAAATGATGTAAATTACTTTAACAAAGTACACTTCAAGAGGCAAGTTTAGATGCTGCATCAAGATGAATGCAACCCTTTCTATACAAGCTGAGGTCTGTATCCCAGAATTAACAAATATTTTATCGTCCTTTCTGTACTACACATCAATACAGCAACTCTCTAACAGGAAGCTGTGAATCTAAATCTGGGACATCACAGCAGACTATTCACTGAGGGAATCAGTATGAACCAATATGCCATTCTTCCTACTGAAAAACCCTCTTACTAAACATACATTCTGCCCAGCTGTCACAGATTTCAGTAAAAACTAGAGATGCCATCAACACTACTGATGGAAAGGTCTTACACAGCAGTCTGTACAGTCAGCAGCTTTCTGACTGTGTCTCACCCAGCAGGTTTCAGAGAAAGGCACCTGAGTTTCAGTACTCAGCACATACTCACTTACCAGCGTATCGGAGTTCAGAATCTGTCGCATAAAATCCAAAAATGAAGAGGCCAATTCACCTGTGTCTTTGCTGAAACTTGTTATTACTCGTTTTAAAACAGTGTACAGAGCACTGCTGTGTTTTCTTAGAGAGCTGTTTTGAAAATAAAAAGAGAGAAAATACTTTATTCATATATACATTGTACCCATTCCACTGTCGTTTGTTACAAGAAAACAACATATACACAAAATAAACTTTTACAATGATCAAGTTGAGCTTTGATTACAAAGCTGGAGCTTCACTATTTTTTCTGTATTAGACTCCTGTTTTCACCCATGCTGTCTGCAGATATTTCAGACTGCACATATACAGCTCTATCTACTACCTCCAAAGCCTTCAAGAAATTACATTTTCATCTTTGGCAGAAAAGGGACTGAAGTACAGAAATACGTGCTTGTACAAGGACCTTATGTATGAAGCAGGATCATGCTTGCTGCTACAATTTCACTGCATCCCATGATGTCCAACTGCAGAAAACAAACTGTAAAGGCAACATCAACACAGAAACAGCAAGGCTGTGCACTGAAGCTGACAGCTGGACACACAGGATCGTAGAAACAACAGCACCTGTAACTTGCTAACTTTTCATTTGTGGTTGTATGGCTTCTTGCAATCTAACAGCACTACTTGAAGTGTTTTATTGACAAGGCTCCTTTTTCTCTTTGAGAACCTCACAACTCTCTTGCCTCTGCCCCTCACCTTCAGCAGGCAGAAACAGTCCAAATACAGGACAAGGAATCAAGTGTCAAAACAACACAGTATTGTCCAATGCATGCACAAACTCTGTTCAAAGGGAGTGGTGTCAACAAAAACAGTTCAGAGAAAAACCCAGCTCATTTCTAAAGCCTTAACTGCCTGGAGGTCAGAACACTCAGAGGAAGTCCAAACTGAATCTGCTAAAAATAGAGGGAATTACAGACAGCTCTCCAGTGTTCCAGATGAGAGCTCTGTGACTGTCTCAAGAGGGAAAGAACACCAGCACTGTACCTCATTCTAATCCTCCAGCCTTGGAGTGGGGAAATGAAGTGTACAAACCTTTTTCCAATGCTTTGTTTGCTTCTTGAAACAAAGTGCTTCTGTGTGCATACTGCAGAAATGAGTCAGAGGGTGAAGGAAGACTAAAACACTGCGTAAAACACCGAAGCCCCAAAGAGAAATGAAAGCTTAGGTGACTTATCCCCAACATTTTCTACTAAGTGTCTAAGAAATTATTTCACACTCCAGAAGTTTTTAAACAATTCTAAGCTGTCAGTGATATCATACAATACCATACCTCTTTAAGTGATAGAAGCCATAGTCATGCTCTGTAAGGAACATCATTGTTCGGATACATGTCAGCAGACAACTGTAACTGCTCTCAGAATTCATTAATGTTTCCATCAGACAGTCACAAATTAAGGGCATCAGCTCTTTGCCTGGTAAGGAGTTGGAAAGCTGCTCTGATTCAGACACAGAGCCTTCTGATGAACTTGGTAAAATAAGTGCAATATCCTAAAAGAATGATTATTATACACATAGTAAAAATGCACTCTGTATACCTGCAGTAAGTATAAGCCATATGTTCAGTCAGAAACACTGGTTTCTTTCACTATCCCTTTATCACCTTATTCCAGTATTTCAGTTATTACTGACCAGCAAAATACTAATCTAGAGTATGCTTTTTATTCAGTTCTGGTAAGGGTTACAAGCCCTTATTTATTTTTAAAACATAAAAGCTTCAAATTGTGAAATACCAGCAGAGCCACAAACATAACCCAAGCACTCATTGGGTAACACACAAAGTTTTTTGTCCAGGTAGTCAGTGTGTCCCTCAATCTCAAAACACTGGTCAAAACACCAGAAGTGGCTGAGGTGCCTTGGCTGGTTCAGCCTGGAGAAGAGAAGGCTGAGGGGAGACCTCACAGCAGCCTCCAGGTGCCTCAAGGGGAGCTGTGGAGGGGCAGGTGCTCTCCTCCCTCTGGTGACCAGTGACAGGACACAAGGAAATGGAATAAAGCTGCCCTAAGGGAAGTTCAGGTTGGGTATTAGGAAAAGGTTCTTCCCTGAGAGGTTGGTCAGTCACTGAACAGGCTCCTCAGGGAAGGAAGGGATTATGGCACCAAGCTTGTCAGAGTTCAGAGAGCGTCTGGATGACACTCTTAGTCAGGGTTTAGTTTTGGATATTCCTGTGAAGGGCAGGGAGTTGGACTTGATGATCCTTATGGGTCCCTTCCAGTTTGAGATGTTCTATGACTCTGTGGTTCTGTGAAAATTAAGAGGCTGCAGACACCACCTAGGAAGTTTAAGACATGCTGTCACCCCCACATTTTTCACTAAATAAAACAATCTTGATATTCACAATGAATTTGTACGGGCAGAGAGATCTTGCTTATGTGCAAATGGCTGATGATCTCTACTGATCAACATCCAAATGTCTTTTGTGTAAGTGGGTAAGCACTACATCAAATAAATACACACAGACAAATAATGACATGCAAATCTGTTCACACACTAACAAGAAACTACCAGGGCTAGTCTATGAATCAATTTTCAATTAACATTTCTTATCTTGCTCTAGTAATTTCTGCCTTCTTTTAATGGAGGAGTTCTATGGTAGCAGCATTATATATCTTTATATCTGGAATATGTTTTCAAGAGGTTTCAGTTAGACCAGTAAGAGATATATAGTTATTTAACCAGGTGAGAGGTGAACAGTGACAACTCAAGTTTTGTCAGTGACCCACAGCAAGAAATGACATCCCTTTTTCAGCTGATGGGACAGGCTATCTTTGGTGCCATTCAGTTTCTGATGTCCAATGAGCTACTAGAACAGTGCACATAATGCAGAAGACATGTCACAAAGTGCAAAGTATTTACATTCAAGAGCAACAAGGCAGAAAGTCTGCAAAAGCAGCCAACCATGCACTTTTTTTTTTGGTGTTTTAACAACACTGATTTTTTTTGTCTTTTGGAAAAAAGCAGGTACCTAAGGAATAACCTCATTGAATTTGTTTCCTACAATAATCAACACACATTATACATTAAATATAGAAAATACCTGATCACAGAGGGACTGCAAAAGGGAAGTTACATATTCAGCACACTGTTGGTGAGTGACATTGTCCCCAGCTGATCGCATCAAAGCCAAGAGCTCCTGGAAAACCTCTGCATACTTTTCATCTCCTTTAGTAGTTCCATTGATAAGATGCAAAATAGCCAATTTACAAGCTTTGTGTGAAGCCAGGGCATCCAATAAAGCAAGCAATCGAGTGGTCTGTCCAGTGTACTGTTTCTCTTTATCTTCTGTGTTGCTGAAAGGGTATCAGTGCACTGTGAAAAAGCTGTTTCAAAGTGATCTAAGAAACTATAAACTACCATCACAGGAGTCATATAATTCTGCATGCTTGGAAAAAATCCACCTAATTTACATATTTAAATTTACAGTTTCATTTACTTTTTGAAAAGTACTCAACTTCCACTAAAGAACTCCTGGTCATGTCATAAATTAACTAATCTACTATGCATTTAACATACTACAGGGCATCTAATTGTGTAAGATGAATATGCTTTTATATAAACAGTATGTATGTGGATAATAATGCTTTTAAAGAAACAGTACTCATTGTTTCAAAACCTTCTGAAACTGTATCATTCAACTTCCTCCACCTTACAAACATCTACACATACATAAACCCAGTGTAGAAAACTTTACTGGCCTCCTTTTCTTATTTCTGTCATTTAGGTCCCTAATAGCACTTCACAGGCAAGAAAAAGCTTTGCAGGGCCAGCCTGAAGAAAATCTTCCTAAAATACTTACCATAAACATACAACACGAAACTGTCTACATTAAAACTTTACGGTATGAGCTGATTCCCTGGCAACATTAAGCATTATCAGGAAACAATGGGCTGAGAACTCACTCAGCCCATAATGAATAAATAATATTTCTGAAAATATTTTCCTCTTGCTAAATCTACTGCACAGAATCAAGTTGAATTTAACAGTTCATTAAAGAAACCTTTGCAACAGAAAACAAAGATACCTTTGCAGGTCTTCTACAATCAGATCCAGGACTGTCCTCATGATGAGAAGAGCAGTAGGTGAAGCCAAGTCACACAGCTGAACACAGATACGTCTCAACATGTGCTGAATGGGCTGGCAAGATGAGCCGGAGAAAGAACGAACAATCTCCTGGATCAGCTTGGCCTGCACATGCAGGTGCATACTCCACAGCTTCCTCGTGTTGAGGGCCACTGCAATATCATGTGCTTCAATTACCTGCAGGAACAGAAGGACAGGAAGGTTTTTCCTGACAATTTTTATCATAAAACCTGAATTCTATCACAAGGTTAAAGACAGACTGAGTATAAATACCGTCCTCATTAAAAACATGGAATGCCATTTTCATTATTGACACCAAATGACAGGGCATGATTCCAGTAAATCAGATATTCCTTCAGGAGCATGGCTTGACACAAACCTTTTATGTTTACTTATTAAAGATCACTAATTCAAGATCCAATTCAAAAGAAGGGAGAGCCTTAAGACACCGAGTTCAGCATTCAGGTTAAATTCAAAGGCTTCAGAGACAGTCATTTAAGTAAGAGAACAGGAGTCTAGATAATCTCACAAGGGACAAAAGAACATATGACTGCTAACTGAAGAAAAAGGCTCCAAGTAATACCAGTTGTATTTCTGCTGAAAAAGACTTATCTATAAAGAATCTATATGAGCACAAATGCTTTACCACAATTTTAATTCATCCTTCCACGTATCTCTTTTTTCCTCCACTATGAAAATGGTCTAAGGATTATACATAATAAAAATTCTTTAAAAACTAAATACATCTAAGTTATACCTGAGTAGTCTGCATGGGCAGTGGAAGAGGCAACAATTCTGAAAGCAGAATAAGTCCAGAGAAAAAGCCTTCCGGAATTCTCAAAATCGAAGAGAGAACTTCCTTCAGCATTAAAGACCAAGTATTGTTCGCCAAAGTTTCCTCAGAAATGGTCAGTTTTTCATTAACACCTTGTGTAAAAGTCAGTAAGATATCAACAATGTCATTCTGGATTTTCTGTTCATCGCTATCCAAGCGGCCTGAGAGAGGAATGGAGCAGAGGAGCATGTGCAGGGACACGAGTGCTGCAGGCACCCGCATGTCTTTGAACTCAAAGGCCCCGCCCCTCAGCAGTTCTGTCAGCATTGTTTTCAGCAGAGTCAGGGTACAGCGGGCCATGGAAATGGTGGTGACTCTGTGGAGCGTGGTGCCCATGTTCACATGGAGTCTCCAAGGCTGGATCAGGATGCTGTTCAGCTTCTGTAACACCCGGATGAAAGTGTCCATTCCCTCGGAAGAGAAGAGCTGAATAACTGCAAGATTCCATTTCAGGTCTTTCTGTTGACCTGTACAGAAAAGAAATATATTTCTGTATGTCTAATTTCTCCTGTGCAATCACAGTTACAGATTAGCCACGTTTAAGTAGAAGACTCAGAAAACTTAAGATTTGTACATTAACCTGTGCAGCTGTACCAACCATACCTTCTACCAGAGGTGGTGGACATGCAATGTGACAAAGAACACGAAGTGCAGTAGGAAGACCAACTCCATCTGGGGTCATCAAACTGTCAATGTTCTTTTAGGGGAAAACAAAAAGAAACAAGGAAAGAACCTGTATTACAAGGAAGGACTTTATGAGTATATTGCTAGCTTAGTATTCAAATTCTGTATTTAGTTACCCTAATTATGTCACAAAATTTAAGCTCAATTATTTCACCTTTTGGAAAGCATTCATAAATGAGGGAAAAACAAAAAGAACATCAACATTTGCATTGTGGTTTTATGGGAAGCTAAAAGATTTAAATAATTAGATTTCTGCATCATGTATTTACCTTAGATTTTGTTTCAGTAAATACAACAATGCAAGACCAGGCCTAGATCATAAGCTTTAATAAAAACATCTATTTTGGATAACAGTATATATTTTTAAATATCATATGTTAGCACGTATCTAAGACGAAATAGGTGTAAGTTTATAGAACACAACTAAAAGACAGCATCTATCTGTATTTTACTGACCTGTTTGATATATTCAATAAGATTTGGAATACAATTTATTTCAAATCTAAGATTTTTCAAAGGTTCAAGCCACTTGCTGAGCTCTGGGGAAAAAACAAAAGACAAGTCAGTGAACTTATGATCATAAAATCTTTTTCAATCACAATGTACCTAATTTACACAATAGGTACTAAAACTAAGTGTGAAATTTGTGAGGTATATAGTGCAGCTGTAGCCAGCTGAAAAGCATCAACAAAAATAAGACTTCAGAACAGGCAATATAAATCATGCACACAGACAACATTTGGCTCAAGGCAATCTGAACACTCCATTTTCATCCTATTATCTGCATTACTTGTAATTAAACATTTTTCATAAAAGACACTAAGGGGCACTGTCAGCTAAAGAAAAGAACCAAAACACACTCCCCTTGTTGTACAGAATAGGTTACTACAAACTGAGTACAAAACTTTTATTAAATGCCCAGAGCCAATCTCTGCACTGCACTCCACTCACACTGGAAGTCTTTATAGATTAACAGTCTCTTTCTTAGTCCAGAATAACCTGAAAGTCACAAGTTTTGAGACAAGAGATTTAAAACCCATTGCTCCTAAAAATATTTAAAAGAACATGAAGATCAAGTGGGTATGAATTGACAACTCAGACTGATTTCACGACTTGGTTTAATAAACTAGCCCTGCTTCTCATGAAGCAGTCTGACAATCAGGTGAGAAGCAAAAGTAAGAGCATGGCAGAGGAGCTATTTAAACTAAAACTTTAAAGAATTCTGATTTCTTTAAGTGCAACTAAGTTTTGGAAGAAATTACTGGTGTGTCTACACGAGTCACTTAACCAGTGCCAAGCACAACTCTGGACATCAGAGTTTCAATGTTCAGGTGTCAGAATAGTCCCCAGCAGGATTTTTCTGAGTGTTCCAGGCCTGATCTGTAAGTCAACACAAGCTGGGAAGACACCAAGACACAGACTGGGCATCAAAAGACCTAGTAAAAGGGTAACATGCACCATTCCATGCCAGCTGGCCTAGGTGTCAGAAAGCAGTGCCAAGGTTACTCGTTAGTAAAGACCCCATAAGGCTGCATCACTGTCCTGGCTCCAGCTGGGATGGAGCTGCTTCTCCTCCTAGGAGCTGTACAGTGCTCTGGTTTGGATTCAGCATGAGAATAACACTGGTAACACACTGGTGTTCTGGTTGTTGCTAAGTTGTGCTTACCCTGAGCCAAGGACTTTCCAGTGTCTCATGCTGTGCCAGTGGGGAGCTGCACAAGAAGCTGGGAGGGAGCACAGCCAGGACAGCTGACCCAAACTGGCCAAAGGCATTTTCCATACCACAGGGTGTTGTGTTCAGTATGAAAACTGGGAGAGTTGGCTGGAGGGATCAGTGCTGGGGGAGGGGCTGGGCAGTGGTCAGCAGGTGATGGGCAATTGCATTGTGCATCACTTGTTTTCTTGGGTTTTATCTCTTCTCTCCATTTTATGACACTTTTTATTATTGTTATTATTAGTATTATTAGCATTATTATATTTTCCTTTTTTTTTTCAATTACTTAAGTGTTCTTATCTCAATCCATGAGGTTCACTTGTTTTTCCCTGATTCTCCTCCCCATCCCACCGGGGGTGGGTGGGGGTCTGAGCAAACAGTGGCATGGGACATGGTACTTAGTATCCAGTGGGAGTTAGACCATGACAAACATAAGACTCAGCTCACTGACTAGTTAGTCCACTTTTGCAGAAATTTGCCCTCCTCTTTTCAATACAGAAATAATTTCAAACTTCCTGTAATACATGGTAGCTAGTATTACTTGAAAAATAATTTAACTATAAATAATTTCCTATTTAACTTTCATTAACAGAAAAAAAATCACGTATCTCAGTGACTCAACTAATCAGATGCAACTGGAAAAGTCATTTCATTATCCAAACCAGACAACTGTGAAGCACCAATTATCCACACATAAAAGGTTTCTTCTATACATTCAAATAATTCCATTGATAATTACACATACTGTACCTTGCAATTTGGTGTTATTTTCATCTGCTTTACAAAGCTTCAGCAAAGGTGCTGAGTGCTGTTCCAGCATTTGGACATCACTGGAAGATTGTACCACCAGTAAAACAAGGATGCAGGCATAATTATAAGCAACTGACTTCTTAGACTTCGAGTCTCTGAAAGAACCATAAGGATTTTCTTTAGATCTCAGCTAATACAACTGGCTATCTGTTAGATTTTCATTATTTGACCCCTAAAAATCTGCCTACTGGACTTTAACTTTCAACAAGGATTGCCCCATATAATTAACAATGAAAAAAAAAACCCAGATAATTTTCTCCTATGCTTTTTGGTAAGTGAACACTTTCTTCTACATTATACACACATTCATTTCAGCATCAACAAACCATGAGAGCCAGTCAAGTGGCATGCAAGTATTTTTCCATAACTTATCTGTTTCACAAATAATTTTAAAAGCACTGCTACCTAAAGTAGTACAACTTGCTGTCCGGAAAAAACGACTGTATTTAACATTTACAAGAACTTAAACAATTAAGAGATTCCCACCCCCAGTGCAGTACTCAGTGTACCCAGTCAAAACTTTTGCTTGTTTCACAGTTAACATTTTTTGCTTGAATGCAAACTGCCTACTTTCTGATTTTTTCATATAACCAAAAGTCTGGCCTATACATATTAGAAGTTTGTGGACAACCTACATAGATTTTGGGTATTAAGTACTTGATTACAAATGACAGGCCTGATTTTGTATTACATTCTTCTACTTAAAAATTGTTTTGGTTTTAAATAAAAACATCATGATATAAAAGAAAAACATTTTAGATCACTCAATTATTTATAAAATAGAGATACTTTTAAAATGAAAAAAACTGAAGGAAATAAACAAATGCATATGTTACCCTAAAGCTTCTTTAGAATAGTACTCCATTAAAGTAATAAGACTTTGGAGATTTTTTTCCAGACTGAATACATGAGCCACTGCAGATCTTCCTACAGGGTTAAAGGTGATCAGGTAAAGGTTGTGAAGTGTTCCCAGCAGATCTGAATGGTCAGTCTCCTCGCTGGCTGTGCATCTCTGGAAGTGGCAGAACAGCTCTGAAATGCACTGTAAAGTCTGTGTGGAATGCAGGAGCCACAGGGCAAAAGTATCCTCGTTGGCACCATCTGACTGCAGCCCTTCCTCTTGATCTGGGTCAGAAAACTGACAAAGTGCTCTAACCAACAAGTTTGTTGCTTCATGCTCAGAAATAAAGAACAGAAGACCCTTCTGTGACTGTGCCAGGAAACGCAAAATATCTCGGATAGCCTGAAGCACACCTGGGTGTGCACCTGTCACTGGAAGGGACAGTAGCAAAGTAATGCATTCCAAGAAATGGTGACTATGAAGGTATCTGAAAAAAAAAACCCACAAAAGCCAGGAAAATAATCAGCAATATTACAACCACTTGTCAACACTGCACAATAACATTATATAAAATTATGTGCCTCCTAGCTTCAGTACTTATTGCTCTGTGGACTACACAGAGAAATAATAACTAATCATCAAGCTGAACAAAACTTAAGCCTTACAAAATGTAATTGCTACAATATTTACAAGTAATAAATCCTAAAATTCTGCTCTCCATAAAAAACCCCAAACAAGAACCCCTCAACCTCATCTACACGCAAAATAGCACATTATATTCTATTAAATTTGTTGCAACTGAATCATCATCAAGGCCAGACAATGCTTCAAATGTGCTAAGAAATCGATTATCAGAGCATACCTACGAAGCACTTTTTGAAGACTCTTTGCATGTAGACACGTATTCAGCCATGACCTACACCACTGCTATCAAAGAGATCTGTGGGCATTTAGAGAAATACTTTCTAGACAAACTTTATAACAGAGAAAGAACCCAAGGGATGTTTTAGCTGGCTGAAGGCAGGCAGGCCTCAGCTCCTCTGCCTGTGCTGTGAAACTGAGCTGCACTGACACAACCACACGATTTCTGAAGCCAACTTGCATCTCACCACCTCGACAGGCAAACAGCAGGATTCCAGACCTGTTTTATCCAAACACATAAACATGTTCCAAGATGACCAAAGAAACACTCTACATCTATGACCATTTTCAAATTGGACAGCGCTTAGCACAACTGGTCAGCATCTGAGTGCAACTGAAGTGCAAGCACGGTAAAAGAAAAGGCAAGGGCAGTAAAAGGAGATGTCAGCTTCTTGCTACATGCATTCTAGGTTGATTGAAAGCCAACAAAATAACAGGTATATTAACTTATCAAACTCTCTCAGACTTTATATGCACAATCTAGAATCCTTGAACAAAAAACTTAGTGAAATATCTAGAAAAGTGTTAATCAACAAAGTCACCCCTGCAATATCTCTCTATTGAGCTGGCAGAAATACACTCTAGAAACTGAATTTGCAACTGGCATACCTAAACAGGACAGGGTAAGGATCATCCCTTTCTGGAGGGCCTGTAATGCGAGCCATGGTTGGGAAAGATTTCACAGGTGGCTGAATCATTGTATGAGGAGCAGTTTCCATCAAATGGAAGATCTCTTCAAGAAGACTAACAAGTTTTTCCATCTCTCCTTCGCTTATATTAGAAGATTCCAAGAGATGATCCATGTCCATAGGAGCTTCCACATCATTTTCATATTCTTGATTGGTTCTTTCAAGTCCTGCTAAGTCCTGGTCCTGTTCTGGCTCTGTGTGATTAGGAAGAGGAGGAGTGCTCTCTGCTAACTGATCAACCACCTTTTTAATGTCTGACAGAATCTCGTAGAAGTGGCACTTCTGGAGAATTGCAGAGCCGGCTGTAACCACTCGCACGGTCTGATCCAACAGGATGAGTTCCAGCAGCTTCTGATAACCGCTCTTCTCATTCACATCTGTGCCACCTCTTAAAAACATTTCCATCCCCTCAGTCATACTAATGACACTATCCAAAGCTTTAAAAGCATTCAGTTTGAGGGAGGATGATACATGATCTGCAAACAACAGTTCAAACAACACATTAATAACTCCTGCCTGCAAGAGTGCCGTTATCCCTTGAGTCCCACATTCTCCCAATGACGATACCAATTTTGTCCCAGCTTTGAGCTGTCGAACATTCAAAGCAATGGGCTGTTTGAGAGCCACCTGAAGGTTTAAAGCTTGCAGGGTCCAGTCTACCAGCTGGGTAATATAGTCTTGCTTTGTGTCTTTCACCAGCAGGTAGCTCAATTCTTTTACTATTAAACTTGGAATTTCTTCTAATGCAGTGACCCACTTTGCACCCCTTTCCTCTTGATACAATTCCAAAAGTTCTGTTAATTTAACCGAGCCTTCCATTGCCCCTGAATTTTCTTTTTCTGGGTCTTGGTCCTTTATTTTAGCAACTTCATTTTCAAATACAGTCTTGTAAGGGCAGCTGAAGTATAAGAGAGGTCCAAGCTCCTTTTCAAAAGGTTCATATGTCACAGGGGGCACAGATGCCAGATCCTCAGGAGTATATTCAATATCAAAGCTTGGATATTTAAATGTTTCACGTTCCAGATCAGCAATTACATCTTCATCACTTGAAATCTGCTCATAGCCATCATCTCCTAAGAAGAGAAAGATTCAGTTATGAAATCAGTTATGAATAAACCAGTTCATAACTGAAGAGAGTATCTTCAAAATATAAAGTCATGATTCATTTAATAAAAATATTAATTGCTAGAGAACAATCATACACTAACATACAAAAAGCCTTCTCTCTCAATACATAAGTGAAAGCCCCAGCTGAGAGGGGTTGTTTATTTAATAATGGAGGCATTTTCAAAATGCATAAAGCAAAAAGTTTAACTAGAGTATACATTACTACAAGAATATTGTCCAATTTTCTTCCTATGATTGCATCTATCACAAAATTTCTAGTCTGAAATTTTTGAATACACATGGGTGGGAACTTTAGGTATTACAAGAAAATGACAACTGACTTTATTACATAAGCAACTTCATTTGGTCTTTACTTAAGAAATAATTTCTTTCACCACTTTCCTACATTTTAAAACAAAACATAACAAGACTAAATGTTCATTCTCACCTATACAAGCTGTATCTTTTTCCCAAATTATAGGAAGTTTTACTACAAAGGAATAAAAATTTCACAGCTAAATACTGTTATTTATGGTTCCGACATCTCTCAAGAAGGCAATGGTGCGATAACCAAGGGAAAAATACCCAGCTCCCTTTGCACACAAACATCATAATGTTACTGCCATCAAAATTTCATAAAGCTCAATTTTTTTCTTAACTCTCTACAACTTAACTTACCTTCACCTTCTTCTTCCTCTTCACCGTCTTCTTCATCTTCATCATCTTCCTCCTCCTCCTCTTCCTCCTCATCAGCAATACTCTCTACTGTATGACCATCATCATCATCATCGTCGTCGTCGTCCTCATCCTCCTCCTCCTCAACATCCACATCATCATCATCTTCCCCTTCCTCTGGCTGCTCTTCCTCCACTTCTCCATCATCAGAGTACTGGCTTTCTTGATGGATGGATGTCCGATCAGGAGAAATTGGCTCAAAGTAATCCTCCCTATGGTCCACATCATCTTCTTTTTCCCCAACCACTAAAAACATATACAAAGTTTCAGATATAAGAGTACTTCTCTGAAATCCAGTGATCAGAAATATAGAACTATAGAATTCTTTAGACTGGAAAGAACCTTTGCAATCACCAAGTCCAATCGTTAATCCAGCACTGCCAAATCCACCACTAAACCCTGTCCCTAAGTGCCACATCTGCATGTCTGCACCTCCAGAGGTGGTGACTCAACCACCTCTCTGGGCAGCCTGTTCCAATGTTTGACCACCCTTTCAGTGAAAGGTATTTTCTAATATCCAATCTAAACCTCCCCTGGCACGACTTGAGACCATTTCCTCTAGTCCTGTTATTTGGGAGGAGACTGACCCCCACTTGCCTACAACCTCCTTTCAGGGAGTTGTAGAGAGCAATAGGGTCTCCCCCTGAGCCTCCTTTTCTCCAGGCTAAACACCCCCAGCTCCCTCAGCTGCTTCTTACAGGACTTGTGCTCCACACCCTCCACCCCTTCTCTGGACACGCTCCAGCCCCTCAATGTCTTTCTTGTAGTGCGGGGCCCAGAACTGGACACAGCACTCGAGGTGTGGCCTCACAAGTGCTGAGTACAAAGGGACAGTCACTGCCCTTGTCCTGCTGGCCACACTATTCCTGACACAGGCCAGGATGCCATTGGCCTTCTTGTCCACCTGGACATATTGAGACTCATGTTCACTGCTATCAATCAGCACCCCCAGGTCCCTTTCTGCTGAGCCACTTTCCAGCTGCTCTTTCCCCAGCCTGCAGCTCTGCCTGGGGTTGTTGTGATCAAAGTGTAGGACCTGGCACTTGACCTTGCTGAACTTCATACAATTGTCCCCAGCCCATCCACCCAGCCTGTCCAGAAACCTCCTCAAGCATATCAACACTCCCATCCAACTTGTGTCACCTGTAAATTTATTGAGGGTGCACTTCATCCCCTTATCCAGATCATTGGTAAAGATTTTAAACAGGATTGGCTTCATGAGTGGATCCCATCTGGCCCCATACACCTGGGCCGACCACTTCCTCCTTCACTATGGAGGTTTCATTCTGCTCCCTGTGTCTGTCTTCCAGCCCAGGGGCTGGGTACCTGGAGAGCAACTGCTCTTCCTGTTAAAGACTGAGGCTAAAAAGTCATTAACTACCTCAGCCTTTTCCTCATCCTTGGTTACTATGTATCCCCCTGCATCCAATAAAGGATGGAGATTCTCCTCAGCTCTCCTTTTTTTCCTAACGTATTTATAGAAACATTTTATTGTCTTTAATGGCACCATATATGTTTTAGGGTTTTGCACTATATGTAACAGAGATACAAAAAAACACATCTTGAAAACCTTCAGGTATTTGACTAAACTCAAACAAGCACTTAGTTCAGTAGAGCTCTTGGCACTTTCAACCAATACAGAAACCAGAGAACTTGGCAGATGCTGCAGAGTCATGGAGAAGGACAATGGATACCAGAGTCAACAAAACACTTATATAAAATATGAGTAGCGTGTTCAAATGGTGTATGGGTCAACAGCCAATATTCTCAATCTACTCTTGTAAAATTATACAATTTAACAGAGCCAAAGCCAAAGAATTTTTTTTCACAGATCCCTTTCCTAAAATGGAATCTGCCCAGCAGAAGTAGCAGCAGACATGAAACTTCACACCAGGCAGGAACACAGAATTCTGCCTCCTCTAAGCAGCGATTTGCAGCAAATAAAACAGTCTGTTCTCATTTTACCTGACACTGGCATAGGCTCGTCCTCATCATCATCAGGAGGAGGAGGGCCTGGAGGTGTCCTTGGTCCCCTAGGTTGTGGTCTTGGAGGACTGCCATTGAACTGGTCTTCTTTCTCTCCATCAACTATATTTATTGTGAAAATAAAAACTTGCATTTAATGAAATCACAGGAACAAATGCAGAAAATTTTGGGGTTTCAGTGCTACTTTTGACTAGGAAACACCTTCATTGCCCAGCTTCTATTTAATCTTTATTCTGCATCTGCAGTACATGAAGTCATTTCTGAAGTCATTTTCTATATAAACAAAAACTACATCAATAAACAAGCTTATTAACACTACAGATTTTTTTATATATAATACTTGTTTAAAACTTACATAGGTAATTGCCAGTTTTGGGTTTGACACTAGTTATATTGTAATTCTACCAATAATATCTGAGTTGCTTTAAAAACACTTTACATTTTACTCAATCATTTTTACAGTTTACAACTGTTTTTTACTACACAGAGTATTCAAATTTTGCAGTCTACTAGCCATACTTTGAACAAGGTAGTCCTAATTTTAAATCTAAAACCAAAATTGAAGCAGAAACTTGATAATGGATTCTATTCATGGCCATTCTAAAACCAATGCCAAGCAAACACTCTTCTGTAATATACTTTATAAAAGTCAGAAAAGGGAAGTTCATTACAACTGTGAAATTTTCTTGTTACGATTTTAATACTATTTAACCAATTTTTGATATTTCTATCATCTACATTTAATGAGTTCAGAAAAATTAAACTGCATTTTGACCATCCAAAGTAATTAGCAGCACATCAAATAACCTATTCTCACAAAAGCATTGGATGAGAACCTACTTAAAACCATTCAATATAAGTCTAAAGGACAAAGACAAAAAAATGAAAGTTTAAACGAAATCTAAAATGTGAAAGAACTGGGGTTTTGTTTTTCAGAGGGGATACTGTAGCACTGATTTTTTTTTAAAAAAAAGTCCATGCTTTGTCCCAGGGCTCACCATGTTTTGGATTTCTCTTCAATCCAGGCTGTTGCTGGGGAGGTGGAGGCGGAGGGGGCGGTGGAGGAGGCGACTCTCGCTCATGAGTTATTACCCTGTCAACTGAGCCATAAATTGCCAGAGTCAGACAGTTGTACCACCCTCTGAGAACCAATCCATCTGTGTTGACCTGTTGGGTTTTTTTTAAAAAAGAAAAAGCATTTAAAGACAATTTCAAAAATGTGACCCTAATATCACTGTATCAGTAGCTGCGTAAAAGCCAAAAGGAAAATCAAACATTAAAATACCTCTTTACCCCATATTCTGGAAACTGAGAAAACTTTAAACACATCATTCTCTAAAATTATTCAGTTCCTTGCAGTACATCTATTGCCCAGTTAGATCCCTAATGTCCTACAGCCTATTAATGAAAGAAAAACCTACCAAAACCAACCAAAGCTAAAAAAAATCAAAATAAAAAAAACCAAACTAACAAAAAACCCCACCAAAAACCAAGCCAAATAAACAAACAAAAACAAAACTCAACACCAAAAAAAAATAAAAAAAAAACCCAAGCAGACTCTAAAGTAAATAGTATCCAAACTACAGGCAGATTTTAGGATAAAGTCTGAACCAATAAATGCTTTACACAGTGTTAACACACCACATGCAACAACATTTCTATCTAAATGACAGATGCAAGGAAAAGAAGAAGAGGTTCAAATCACACCTTTGCATTGGGCCTGAAAATAATTGAAGTGTTTTCATCATATTCAAGGCTGTTAAAAAAAAATACAAAGTCATTTTTCATTAAAATAAAACAAGTTTACAGAAATAACAGACAGCAATATTTATCACATAAGCCAACAAGAAAACACTGAACAAATGCATACTATTAAAAACAAGAGTGCAAAATCACTGATTTCTACAAAATTCTTTTCATTAATATAGGTGGGCTCTAAATTTAAAACAATAACAGAAATTTTTCTTGCTTGAAGCATGGACCTCTGTCCTTTCACACAGATTGGAAGAAAATAATAAGAACACAAACGAGCAAAATCCAAATCAAACATGAAAATCATGGAAGACACAGGATTTTCTATTGTGTATTTTCTGCACTAGAAAAATTTTCAGGAAGAAAAGGTAGATAATGAAGTCACACACTAATCTGGGAAGAACTTACCTCCCCAGCCGATCAAAAACAGGGGCACTTGGTTTGCTGACATTGTTGAAAAATAAGTCCAATTGAAATGAATGGGGGGATGTCTCTCTAAAAATAGAATAAAAGTAAAAATTAAATTAGATGAGTTCCTTATCAGAGTAAGCAGGACTAACAAGGGGAAAAAAAACCTGCAAAACTACACTGTTTTAAGTAATTCCCCAAATAACTACCAGTTCAGCAAACACATAATTGCATTTTACGTTTTTATGTAGGAAGGTCTACTGAGATACAAAAGTTCAAGGAAAAAATACCACGAAGGTTTTGCTGAATCTGATACCTGGGATATTTCCCTTACCCATAGGCCCTGTTGTCAGGCAAACTTGTGTGAGCTCTCACTCCTGGAGGAATGACACGGACTTCATTTATGTAAACCACGCACGGAAAACGAACCACATCTATGTTGGTGCTTTGCTACAAAACAAAGAATAAACAAAGTCTAGGAAATGTAAAATGCAAACAACATCATGGACTTGTATTCTTTACTAATGGGACTAAGGTTGTAACCTTAATAACAGAATTCAATTCTGTAAAATGCTAAACTGATAAACACTGTTAGCAAAATGGGAGGGTTTAATATAATCTGGGCACTTTTCATATATTTAACACTTTTTTCATACAAAGTGTTCATGGTTTATTTACTCAATTCACTACCTTTATTTGCAAGAATCTTTTACACACTAACAGGTTGATTTTTTTCAGACAGAAGGTATGTGTGGTTTAAACATCAGCAAATTCCATATTTCAAATCTGATACTAGAAATTACAATGATACTGTAAGTCTGTTTCACTAGCCCTGCAAAAAAAAATCCATATAATGTTTATTTTTCCCGTTTTGCAATATCTCAAAAACCTTTAGCAAATGACACTTCCATTTACCACACAGAAATAACATGTATAAAGACTTTCTACACACTGCAGATGTTTGAGCAAACTAGGAAGTTATCAAAGTTACAGTGACTTTCCATGAAGCAGCTAACAAACAATGAATGCTGGAAGTCTTCTCTCACTAAATTCACTGCATTAGGTCTTATTATATTTATCCATCATTTTCACCATATATATGCTCACAAAACAGTGCACATAATCAACTCTATGTTCAACTGTAAACATATACAGACTTTCCTAACAGAAGCTCAGAATCACACTTCCAATCAGCAAGCTGAATTAGCAGACTGATAGAAAAACACCAAACAACGGATTTAAGTGTCTACTACTAAAAAATGAAAACATAAAAACAAGTTGATCTGAAGTCAAAATTTATATAACTTTCACCACAATCAGAAAGCAAATTAAACCAGCAGAAATCAAGGAAGTACAAAAATTTTTAGAAAGCTAGTAAGCCATGATACTGATAAAAGTGGGGTTTTAAAAAGAACTTTTAAGATGTGGTTTTGGGCATGCATTACTGTCATCTAATAAGAAAAATCTATGCATCCAATTTTTTAGCACAAAATAACAACACCTTGGCCTATGGGTTGGCATGTTCAAGCTGGATGGTGGAATTAAAGGAATTCTGCCAGGACAGGGAGCACAGATGCATGAGCAGGAATGGGTTGAGTGCAGCCTGCAAGGAGTGAGGGCTGTGGGAGCTCTTGCCTTTGCCAAGCAAAGATCTGAGTCATGCAGGAAACTCAGATTTCTGGAGGAAGGGCTGCTGCTGGGGAGGCTTCGTCCCCAGGAGCTCTGCTCAAATAAAGACAAATTCTTCTTGAAATGATACAGGATTATGCCCTGACAGACATGTATCAACATCACCAAGACAGCAAGTGAATTCAATCCACTTTTGGTACAAAACATTAAAAAAGACCCTCCACCAGAACTGCTCAACACTAGGTAAATCGCACAACTAAGCCGAATAAATAATTTTATTCAAAAACACAGCAGTACTTTTCAAGAAGTGCAGGTTCTCCTGATCCACATAGCTGAAGAACTAGCATAATATAAAGCAGGTTTTCCAGGAACATGTAAAATACATAAGGTTCAGGTTTGGAAAAATGTCAGGGGCAAGGATGAAAGTGACAGAAAATGATTTAAAAAGAACACGATTAAAAGTGTTGAACTAGAGAACAGAGTCCTGGAGGGGAACAAGAGTGGTTACTGTTTCCTAACCAAGGGAACAGCAGTGGCTAGCATTTCCTACCTAACACATTGTCTTAAATAGCAGAATTAAAGACCCATTTGAGCCTAGCCGATCCAGACAGCTGGAAGACTCCTGCATAACTCTTCAATTCCTTTTAATTGTATCATGAGCTCCAAATACTCCATTTTCTTTCCCTAATGCCTATCCATGAACACAGTCAAGTGATTCTCTGACCTAACATCTTTCTCCAGTTAAAGTACACAGTCATTTTTGCCCTAATCGTTGCCTTCTTCCTGAACAGCACATCGAGCTGAGGCCCGGGCAAATGTGCTGCAAGACCAGCAGTTTCAAAGATGCTCGGGATCCCAATGTCCTCAAAATGGAGTATTTGCACAATCTACCGCTGCCAAAAAACCCTGAAATACTCACTTTGTGTGCAATGCACACAGACTGCATAAGTCTAAGGGAATATTTAATAAAAAGACAAATATGCCTCCTCATCAGCAGCTACACAAGAGCATCAGGAATCTCACACAAGCGGCAGGGTACGGCCCTCTAGCCGACCACTTCCCCTATTGCCTTCTCGAAGTACGTTTATCTTCTTTGTTCCCCGCTCGCCTCTATTCCCCGTCACCTCTAAATCCTCGCTCCTTTCCCAGCGCTCTTCGCCCCCTGCCAGCAGTGCGCCGGGCTGCCACGACAGCGCCTCGAGCAAGACTTTGTGTCAAGTGAGGCGGGAGGAGACGGCGGCCGCCCCTCGGCGGCACCTGCCCCGGGGCTCCTCCTGCCCGGCCGCCGCCGGGGCCCGCCGCAGAGGGGGTTCCGCGCTCCGGGAAGGCCCCGGCGCGAGCAAGGGGGCGGGGGCAGCAGCCGAGGAGAAGGGAGAGGAGGGGAAGGGAGGTGAGAGGAGCAGCGGACCCGCCCTCCGTTTTACCTCCGCGCTCTGGTGCTTGAACGTGTCCAAGAACAGCAGCTCGGTGGCGGCGTCCGCCGCCATCTTGGCCGGGCCGCGGGGGACGCGCTTCCGGCGCGCGCGCGAGCGCTTCCGGGCCGCGCGGGNGGGCTGGGGGCGGGGCCGGGGCTCACGGCCCTAAGCGCCGTGAGGGGTGGCAGAGCCGGGGTTACCGCGGCAGTCACTGATTGATTAGGTTGGAAAAAACCTTTCAGCCCGTCGAATCCAAGTTTTCACCTGCTAAAACTCGGGCCGCAGTCGGGGTTGTGAGCAGCGGGGCGCTGACCCTCCTCTCCACAGACCTTGGCGTCCTCCACTGCTTGGCGTCACCGCAGTCGGCGCCGAGCCTTTGCCTCTGCTCAGTTTCACAAGCTCGGCGCTGGCTGTTTTCGGCCCTAAGAAATTTGCAGCCTTTCCCGTGTTTAAAACAAACCCTTTTCAGGTGTAAGAAATCGTCAGGCTTCTCTAAAGGTCGTGTAGCACATCTCCTTTCAACTTTCCCGAGCTCCTGATGTAGCTGTGTAGCATCCATTGCCCTTCTGCAACAGCAACCAGGTTGTACGAGCACTGGGGACACCACGAAACCAAAGCCAGCCCCTGGCGAGAAGAACGATGTGGAATTAATCTTACGCAAGCGGTGTTGGTTACACAAGTTTTGTGTGCGAGCTCTATGTCTGTGCCAGCAGAGCTGCGCCATGTGCCTTTGGAGGAAGCTGAAAAAGTTGTGTTACAGCTGCGGGTTGAAGCTTCAGCCACAGACCTGCACCTTCCTTAACGCTGATAATTATGCCTCGCTGTCTGCATCTTGTTTCTGAAACAGCTGAATGAAATACGCTGGTTTATGTGTATATCAGGAATTCACAAGCCCCTTTTTTGTTTCAGTAGCTGAGCTTGCTGCTCTCTCAGCACTCCAAACTTTCACTTACACCAGGAGCAGCAGTACTCTGGGTTGGACTCCACATGAAAATGTTGCATCACTTTAAACAAGGCTGTGGTTCAATCTATCCATTTGCCGTGGTGAAACTAGTTCAGGAAGTTCNGCTGTTTTCGGCCCTAAGAAATTTGCAGCCTTTCCCGTGTTTAAAACAAACCCTTTTCAGGTGTAAGAAATCGTCAGGCTTCTCTAAAGGTCGTGTAGCACATCTCCTTTCAACTTTCCCGAGCTCCTGATGTAGCTGTGTAGCATCCATTGCCCTTCTGCAACGGCAACCAGGTTGTACGAGCACTGGGGACACCACGAAACCAAAGCCAGCCCCTGGCGAGAAGAACGATGTGGAATTAATCTTACGCAAGCGGTGTTGGTTACGCAAGTTTTGTGTACGAGCTCTGTGTCTCTGCCAGCAGAGCTGCACCATGTGCCTTTGGAGGAAGCTGCAAAAAGTTGTGTTACAGCTGCGGGTTGAAGCTTCAGCCACAGACCTGCACCTTCCTTAACGCTGATAATTATGCCTCGCTGTCTGCATCTTGTTTCTGAAACAGCTGAATGAAATACGCTGGTTTATGTGTATATCAGGAATTCACAAGCCCCTTTTTTGTTTCAGTAGCTGAGCTTGCTGCTCTCTCAGCACTCCAAACTTTCACTTACACCAGGAGCAGCAGTACTCTGGGTTGGACTCCACATGAAAATGTTGCATCACTTTAAACAAGGCTGTGGTTCAATCTATCCATTTGCCGTGGTGAAACTAGTTCAGGAAGTTCCCATCCCCACAGCACGTGTTGGGGAGCTGGGCCACAACATGCAATTCCACAACCAGTTCTACTGGCACACCTGAAGAGGTGTTTCATTGCAGTGCAGAGAGACTCATCAACTAGAATTGCTTCTCAGTTGACTGAAAACATGGTTCTGCCTCACGCTATTTGAACGGATGTAGTTAAAGTACAAATCCCTTTAAAGAAATATTTCAGAATTTGAAAATCAAGGAGCCTCCTTGGCCATGCTGGCAGATTTGCCTGCTGTCATTCTTTCCCCAGTCTCAGTCCTTCTCTCAACCTGATGAATAACCAGATCTAAACTCCTGAAGTAAAATACAGTATTTTAATGTAGAAAAATACCCAAACACTTACGTATAATTTACTAAAGGAGCACAATGCCTTTTGACACTTGGCATGACTTGTTTTGATTATGTTTATGGGCTCTTTGGAGACTTCTATAGCACAGCAGCATTGCAGACCTGCTCCAAACGTGGGCATCACCTTGTATGCCATAGTGCCAGAGGAGCACAGTCCCAGTCGGTGACTTCTCTCCTGGGACAGTCTGGAACAACACTACAGCCAGGGCAGCCTGTGCGAGTCATTTCAGTAACTGGCAGGGGAATTCCAGCCCTGTTTTTTTATCTGCAGTGACTCTCTGCCTGCTGGTAACAGCTGTAGCTCTGGATGTGAGCACAATCAGCTTTGCAGGATTAAATTCAGATGGCTGTGAATGCAGTGTCATTGATTTCAGCACATGGCTGGGCTTACAGGTCAGATGTTTCCTTGCTGTGAGGTAGAACAGCAGTGCTTGAATGTCACACACAGTTGCACAGTATCAGGAAACAATCTGGGTATTTGGGGTTTTTTTTCTCCACTGATGAAAGTGGAGAAAACAAAATTTGGTTAGGAACAGCAGTTATCTTAGAGACATTAAAAAAACGCTTGGTGGTAAATATTAACACACTCAAAAATGTATGAGACAGCTGATCCTCCAATTTCAGCTGTGAAATGTTGATATTCTGAAAGGAAATTTGAGCACCAATGGGGAAAAGTGCCACAGGTGGGATACAGCGTAGATCAAAGGTCTGTGCAGGAAAGGATAACAAAGTTGCAGGTGGTATTGGGGTGAAGACCCTCCTATAGAGGAATAGAGCAGGGTGGGAGATGCAGAACTGGCAGAAAAAAATCTGGACACAGTGAGAAGTTCAAAGTCATAGGTTTGTTCAAGTAAACTGTAAGGAAGGGGATCAATGGCGGAGAGAAGGAAGCTTGGAGGAGGATGTGAGGACCAGCTCCTTAACAAGAAGAAAGGTGTGAGTAGTTTCAGAAACATCCTGAAACAGAAAGGGGAACAAAAGGACATGTGGGGGAAAATCCCCAGAACTAATACAAAAATGACAAGAGAAACAGTTACACTGAGATTAGCAAAAGGGCTGGGCAGAGGGACAGCAGGCAGGAAACAAAAGCAATACCAGAGAGGAGATGAGTACAGCAACAATGTACTGGGAGGAGCCTTGAGAGGTTATCTTGCCTCAAAGCACCCCAGTACCTTCCTGCAGGTAACAACACTGATGTCATCTGGAAGGTGACACTTCATGCAAAGACTGTGTTTAACCAGTCCCAGGACAACGAACAGCCAGGGAGAAGCAACTGGAATAGGAGTACACAAATGCCAAGAGCCTGGGTAACACAACACAGGAACCTGACCAGCTGGTGCATGTTGTCAGACCAGATGCTGCAAGCATGCAAGAAAGAGGGTGGAATGGGAATTGTGACTGGAAAACTGGTGTTTTAGAGAATGTGTCAGCCAAGAAGGAGAAAAATAAAAGGAAATGGTACTACAGTAGCAATTGTTGACAAGCAGCTTCCTAAATAAATAAATAAATGAATAAAGCAAGGGTTAACCAATAACCCAAAAGTCATAATGGGAATTAGCAATACTTTGAGGGTACAGTTTCACTTTTGAAAGGGGTTACTATACATAATGCAGCCTGCTGTAGCAGTAAGTAGGGGAGTCTCACCCTCCTAGATGCAAAGAGACAAGATAGGATGAGACAATAAGGCAGAAGAGGGAAGAAAGAAAAATGCATAAGCCAGAACACAATAAATCACAAGTGAGGGAACAGCTGCCCATCCAAAACTCATTCTCACAAAGACAAAGGCTGCATCTCAAAAGCCAAGCAGGCACTGAGAAGGAAGCTGCCTAGAACAGATGATTAAGTTTCACTGAAAGGCGAGCAGTCAGCCAAGCCAGCACTCTCTGTCTGGCATGCTCTGATGTGAAGTCATTTCAGAAATGTACTTTTGGATTTTTGTACTAAAGTATAAAGATTTTTCTAAGAAGTTGCACTAAACTAAGACCTGAAAGGGAAACTGCACAAAGATATCCTATGCCATTGAATCCTTCTGCTCCAGGATAAACAGAGGTCACAAAGCAAATTCCCTGTGTGAGAACCAGCCCCGCTCCTCAGAGCTGAGTACAGATCAGTTGCAGTCACTGCTGAGGACACACACCCCAGTCCTCCACTTCACATATGTTTTACTCAATGCATCAAAAGTCAGAAGACAAATGCACAAAGAAAACCAGGTGCTCCCTCAAACAAATAGGACACAATTATCTCAGGTGTTTCCTGATGCCAGATTCACATGGCCAATTGCAGCTACTGCTTTTCAAAACTAGAGGGATTAATTTCACATTTTAACCCCTCAATTTGCCTCTCTGCTACCAGTGAATGCTGGTTTTGAAATCTTGTACCAGAGAGAGTGAAAATTACTTCAGCCATCAGGTGTCATGCTGTCCATTGAAGCACACATGTCAAGCAGGAATTTGGTGGCAGTCTCCACACAGAGAACCAGGCTGCACCGAACCACAGTAGGGCAGGATGAGGATGCTGGGCACTATGTGGACAAGTCAGTGGCTCACAGAGTCCCCAGCAGTGGTGAAACACATCTGCTCCTTTCCTGGCAAACAAATGTGTACGTATTAATAAAAGGTGGTGCAAGCTGTGAACCTGCTCCAGCACAAGGAATGGTGATGAAGAAACACACATTGTGCACCACCATCAAAATGCCCAGCTCACAGCTGAATAACCAAGTTATGATGGGTGAGCAGCTGGCTCACAGCTCAGGCACAAAGGGTTATAGTCAATGGGGTGACATCAGGCTGGTGACCTGTCACTAGTGGGGTTCCACAAGGCTTCAACCTTGGCCCAGTTCTTTTCAACATCCTCATTAAAGACTTGGACATGGGACTTAAAGGCATACTAAGTAAATTTGCCTATAACACCACATTGGGAGGAGCTGTCGACTCCCTTGAGGGCAAAGACACCCTGTAGAGAGACCTTGACAAATTAGAGAGATGGGCAATCACCGGCTGTATGATGTTTAACAAAGGTAAGTACCGGATTCTGCTTGGGATGGAGCAACCCTTGATGCACGGACAGACTGGTGAATGAGAGGCTGGACCTGGGGGCACTGGTTGATGGCAAGTTGAGTCAACAGTTTGCCCTGGCAGCCAGGAGGGCCAACCGTGCCCTGGGGTGATCAGGCCCAGCATGGCCAGCCAGTCAGGGGAGGAGATTGTCCCACTCTGCTCTGCACTGGTGCAGCCTCAACTGGAGTATTGTGTGAGTTTTGGTCACTGCAATATAAGAGATATTAAACTACTAGAGAGTGTGCAAAGGAGGGACGTGAGGGGAAGCCTTATTAGGAGCAGCTGAGGTCACTTGGTTTGTTCAGACGAGAGGAGGAGACTGAGGGGAGATCTCATTGCAGTCCTCAACACCTTCACGAGGGGAGGCAAAGGGGCAGGCACTGATCTCTTCATTCTTGTGACCAGTGACAGGACTTGAGGAAATGGCATGAAGCTGAGTCAGGGGAGGTTTATACTAGATATCAAAAGAAGGTTTCTCGCCCAGAGGGTCGTTGGGCACTGGAACAGTCTTCCCAGGGAAGTGGTCACAGCACCAAACCTTCAGGAGTTCAAGAAACATTTGGACAATGCTCTCAGGCCCATGGTGTGACTCTTGGAGTGTCCTGCACGGGGCCAGGAGTTGGACTTCGACAATCCTGATGGGTCCCCTCCGACTCAGTACATTCCATGATTCTATGATCTCAGTAAAAATTTCAAGAAACAGCATCTTAACGAAATTGGAAATAAACAACTGAGGTCTTGAAGAACCAAGTGTACTACAGGATTTTCCTGCAGAAAGTTAGTGTTGTTTACCCTGCGTTCTGTGATTTGTCATGAAAAAGTTGGGTTTGAGCATTATGCATTTAAATTAGAGACTTTAAAAATAGATATTTCACCATCAAACAACGTGAAACAAGAGAGGTTGTCATAAGGGTCAAAATCAGCAGCTCATCGAGGGAAGGCCGCGACAGCCAAACCAGTCAGTTGTTAACACACGACTCGATCCGCTGTGCCAGAGCCGGACAGAAGCTGCGATGCCGCTGCCTTGAGGACGACAGAGGAAAAGGCTCCACCGCCCTGAGCCTCTGGCGTCCCTCGGCAGGAGCTGCTCCCGGGAGCAGGCGGCCCGCACGGCGGCACAGCGCTCCCCGGCCCCACAACCGGCCGCTGCGGCCCCGGGCCAAAGCCGGGCACCCGCCGGGGCAGTTACGGGCGGTGTGGGCACCTCCCCTCCCCTTCCGTCCGGGGGACGGGGCTGCCCGCGGACGCAGGGCCGAGCTGGCCTCCGCGACATGTCCCGGCAGGAGCGGGCGATCCCGCATGCTCTCAGGCCCATGGTGCCCGACGGGGGAAGGCGCAGCCCGGCGGGGTCCAGGCTGCCGTCGGGGCACGCTGGAGCTCTTCAGAAGCCCGAGGTTACTCCTCCACCAACCCGCCCGCAATCCCGGCCCCGCACTCAGCGTCCCGCCCGCGCTCCCGGCCCCGCACTCAGCGTCCCGCCCGCACTCCCGGCCCCGCACTCAGCGTCCCGCCCGCACTCCCGGCGCCGCGGTCCGGCTGCCGCCCCCGCCGCGCTGCCACGTCCCGGGCGGCGGGGCCAATGGGCGGCGGCGCCAGGTGTGTGTTACCTGCACCACGTGGGCCGGGGGTGGGCAGGTGGTGCCGCGGCCCCGCGCAGAAAAGCTCGCAGCCATTGCGCCCTTCCCAGGGGTGCAGTCGGTGTGGGAGCGGCTGCCGCCCACCTCGGGGGAAAGGGGGGAGCTGTACGCCTCCCCCACTCCAGGTCCTTGGGGAGTGAGGCTGCAGGTGGGGGTTCTGCCGCTTGGGTCTCGCTTGGAAGCGCCTGGGGCAAGGAAAGTTTCCGGCCTCTTCTCTCCCCTCCTTCTTTTCCTTCTTTTTCTTTCTCTCTCGTTTGTTTCTTTCCCTCCTTTTTATCCTTTCTGCTGGCCCGGTGGCACCATGACGGCGTCTCCCGACTACCTGGTGATCCTCTTCGTGACCACGGCGGGCACCAACGGGGCAAAGCTGGGCTCAGACGAACGAGAGCTGATCCAGCTCCTGTGGAAAGTGGTCGACCTGAGGAGTAAGGAGGTATTTTCACCCGACGGGGGAGTACCCCGACCTGCTGCTCCCCTTGGCGCCTGCCATGCTGGATGCGGGCAGGGTGGTCTCGGTGCTGGGCTAGTAATGGGTGCCCAAGGCTGCAGCAAGCTGTGGTGGAGGGTAGGGGCTGGTGCTGCAGGTGGGGACCTCCAGCCTGGAGAGCTGACTCACCCCCTCCTCTGCTTTCTCTGGAGCTGGGGCACCTGCATGACGTGCTGGTCCGGCCTGACCACACGGAGCTGACGACTGAGTGCCAGGAGATCACCCAGGTGGATGTGGAGAGCCTGGCACTGGCTCCACCGCTGGAGCAGGCACTGAGACAGGTGACAACCCCGTAACCGGCTGCTGGGTGCGGGTCACCCTTGGGAGCTCCCCCTTGGGCTAGAGGCAGTCTCATCATTCACTTATCCCCTCCATCCGCCATCAGAGCAGTGGGGCCTGGCACAGGGGCACCGCGGCCGTGTGTGAGCCAGGAAGCCTCTGTGTATAGGGCTGTGTGGATATTTCTCACTTGCCTTGTGCTTATTCGCCTCGGGATGAACCGAGCCCGAAGAGAGGAAGGTCAGGGTCAGCTATTTCCTTACCCTGCTCTCCTGCCGTGGTGGATCCTGAGTGAGTCTCAGCTGAGGGTGAGCCCCAATCAGTGTTAGAAGAAGCCAACTTTAGGTGTCCCTTGAAAAGGCTGGGTGGTGGCAGGCCCTGTTAAGACTTGTGCTAATCAGTCCTGGAAAGGTGGTGGTACCGAAGCCTCTAGATTAACGAGAAGGTGTGTGTGTGTGATTCCCTTTGAGGGTAGGGCTAGCAGCCTGTCTTCCTTCTGACATGCTTGAGTGCTCTGTCTGAAAAAGCTCTTTTGCCCCAGTACTGCCTCAGCTCTCTGCAATCACCTTTGTCTCATTGCAGTGCTCTTGCAAATGGTTCTTGAAAAGGTTTTTTTTCTGTGATGTGGCCTGTCTATGTAGCCATATCTCATTAGAAGGGGGAAAAGGGGTGGTTTCCTTGTGAAGATATTTATCATGGAAGTTAGCATGTGCTTAGCTAGTAAGAAACAAATCTACAGAGGTGAAGAAGTAGGCTTATATGAAAAGGAATTCCAGCTCCATGTTTCTGCTGCCCACACTGCCTAGAGTAGCCACTCTGATCTCTTTAACATGTATGTCTTTTCTTGTTCCTGCCTACAGTTTAATCAGTCCGTGAGCAATGAGCTGAACATTGGTGTAGGTACTTCTTTCTGTTTCTGTACTGATGGACAGTTGCACATTAGGCAGGTTCTGCACCCTGAAGCTTCTAAAAAGGTATGTAGTTGTAGCTTAAGTTTGACTCTTAATGTCCTTTCTATGAGTTCTTGCAAAACAGATCAACTTCTCTTTAGTATGAGCGTACCTCCACACAACCATAGCACACACATCACTCATATGTTAATGTGCTAACCAGGCTAAAGAGCCTGTCTGTGTGGAAAGCATAGACGGTATCCTGTCCTTATGTAGCCTTGAGACGCCTTTTTAAGTTAAATCAGAAGGAAGATACTCTTAAATGTTTCAGAAAGGAGCAATGTATTGACTTGTAGCTCCTGCAGGATTAACAGGTGGGATTTGGAATCGTTGTTAAATAGTTAACCACCTTAATCATAGCCTGTCTTTTGAAATTTTACATTCATGCTTAGCTACAGCAACTTTCAATCTTTGTGTATTCAGTTGATGCTCCAAGGGCGGTGTTCGTATTTGTAAGGAGCTGAACAGTAGTTTGAGGCAGGCTGTGAGTGATGATTAGTCCCATAGTCCAGAGTTTTCTGTAACTTCAGAGTTGCCAAATTGCTAACAGTGTTATGAAGTCCTGCCTGCTTTTCATTAGTGATAGGGTTGCAGCAATATGTGAGTCTCTCTAGTTCTGAAATAACTGCCTCAGTATTAATAACACCTCGTTTTGTGGTTTGGTATGAACATGCATTGCTCTGTAACTGAGCTGTTCTCCTCTCATTGTACCTGACTTGTGTGCCCATCAATTTGCTGCTTCATCTTTGAAGGGGCTCTGCTGCAAGTCTGTGCTGTTACAAAACTGATACTGAATGAGTTTGGTTGTAATACTTGTTTGTGCTTTAAGTATTTATGGCTTAGAAAAGAAACAGTGAGCACGATCCACAGTGAAGGGGCAGTTGTTATATATGTAACTTGTCTTCTATGACATATAACATGAGAAAATGTGGAAACGTTTTTTAAAGACTTTCTTCTTGGCTAGTAAAGTAAAACTTGTCATCCACTTAAAAGAAGGGACAATTCCTACAATTATTTATGTTGGTTTGATGTTGGGGATAGGAATCCATTTTCTATATCACCACAGGGTCACAGACAGGAATCAAATCTTCTGTAGCTGTTTTGTTAAGAATTATTAATTTTAAATTTGTTCTATGCTGCTTGTGGATTAAGTAAATCAGATGTTTATGAGATTTGTAATAGTTCTTTGATGAAGACCCTAATCTGGACATTGGAGTGTGGGGTTACTAAAATCCAGACAGGCAGAAATCACTAGGCTCTGGAGAATATATTTATTTCTAAGATATCCATTCTGAAACCATCCAGCAACTCATAGTATTCAGAGACTGAACTGGCATCAACCATTCCAAAAGAACATCAGTGAAGTACAGAACTTTATTTCACATCAAGGAAGAAAGTCGTGCTAAAACTAGAACAGGAAATGTTGGCAAGCCCATCTGCATTTTCATAAGTCTTTAAAGAGCGTTGTTTGCCTAATGCAGCTGTCCATATGCTAAGATAAGCTCTGATGTTCTCAAAGCAGAACTAGTTTTAGAGCCTAAACTTCTTTCATTGGGCTCCCTAAATGGGCTTTCACATGGCCTGTTATCTGTGATAATGCCAAGATGCTAACTAGTTGTTAAATCCCAGAAAGCCTTTACTCTCAGTCTAAAGAGGCCTTGCAGGCAACAAACAGCCAAGAGGAATATGAAGTGTTCTGTCTGGGGTGAAGAGCTAACTGAAGGAGTCAGGGTTTGTGTTGCCTTCAACAGCTTTCCCCAAAACTTCTTCATGTCATCTCCTTTTTGCTCCCCAAAAAATTAAAAGCATGTGGTAGATGTAGTGGTGGGGGCAAGAAGGGTTTAACTAAATTCCAGTGGGCTACATAACTCTCTTCTGGCTTTGTATGCTGCAGTTAAAGCAGTTACCATGCATAGACTGACAACCTCTGCACCATGTCAAACCCTCATCTGCATAGTCAGATTTTTTGTTCATTTTTTTTTGTTGGAAATAAATATTTGAAATGTGACTATTCTCTGAAAACAGCCTTTTCTATACACTAAAACATCTGCTAGTCTTGCAAAATTTGCTTGATTCTACAAACTGAGCTGACTACCCTCTGGCTTTATAGAGTTAAAATTGGAATCAAGAATTGATGATAAATTTTACAATAGGAGGTATTTATTCTCCTACATCTATATTGGAGTTGAGGCTCTAGTAAAAATCACAAATTTTTCTCTGGCAGTGCAAAAGCACATTTTTCTTATTACACAGTGTAGAGAGAAAGCTGTTTAAGCAAAAAAGTAAATGAACATACTTACCTGGCTAAAGAGCTATGTGAGTGTCTCCCTAGCAAAGGCTGTGTAACCTATCTGTTCTACATAAATTGTTCTGAAGTTTGGTATCTAGAGACAAAGTAGATTAAACTCAACCTAACTGTCAGTGGTTACTTTGTTCCTTTTACAGAATATTTTACTGCCTGAATGCTTCTACTCCTTTTTTGACTTGCGGAAAGAGTTCAAGAAGTGTTGCCCTGGCTCACCTGAAGTTAGCAAACTGGATGTTGCAGCCATGACAGGATGTATCCTTTTAACAGTGACAGTGGCTCTGCTGCTCTTGCAGCCTTGGCTGAATTTTAGGACAGAGGTGGATGAGTAATGCTTGCAACACATGTTTAGGGGTGGTATAACTTTAATGAGTGACTCGGAGGTGTACTGAGCTTTCTCACAAAGATAAAGATAAAAACGCATGAGAATGAACACTTCCAGGGAGAAAATCCTGTATTTCTTGCTGACTTCTGTACATCTTCTTTACCATCTTTATAGCTGTCTCTCTTTAAACTTCACAGTTTAGTGTAACCAGCATATTTGTTCAAATTGTTATGAATTGTAATATTAAATTTAGACGTTGGAGTGTCATTGCATCAGTTAGATTTTTATTTTATTTTTTAGGCAAGAGCAAATGCTGGGAGATCACCTTAATTTTTCAGGAGATGCAATGGTTATTCTTGATGTGACCTTGTAGTGAATCTCTAACACAGGAATGAACCTAAAGCAGGGATGCTGTTAGCACATGTGGCTTTCAGTCTCTTGGAAGGTGCACATGCTGCACCTCACAGGGTGAGGCTTGGCTGGCACCAGGATGCTCTCAGTAGTATGTTTCCATTTTCAGTGATAGGGATGTCTGAAATTACTTTCTGAGCAGTCTAAAGTGGTTGGTAACCCAGAGTCCTGTCTGGCTCTTTGCTAGTCTGAACTTGAGAACTGTGATTTGGCCATGCCTTCTTCCTTGCTTCCCTGGCAGTCTCCCCTCTTGCTGCAAGACTCAGTCCTCATCCCAAACATATTCTTGGACACAGAAACACTTGAATTGCCTATGAGCTATTGAAACAGTGATCACAAAAGCTGGGTGTCAAAGAGGGATGAAGGAATTTGAAAGGTTGATTTTTATTATTGGTGGTTGATGTTGCTGCTATTGTTTTTAATAACTTTTTCTCTGACTCACTTATTATGTCTTTAGAGTGGTTGCCACTAAGAGCTGGTGTCTGTGGCTTCAGAGTTATTTTGGCCTTTCAGGCCTGCAGGACTAGTATTGCCTGAGCTTTGTACCTGTTGGAGGCATAAAATACAAGTGCAGAGGGGATTTTTAAGTTTAACCATTCTGCTCTGCTTTGTCATCTGCAAAGTAAGATTAATCTCTGCTAGTGAAGGGGCAAAAATTAGTTCTGCCCCTACTCTGAAGAAAAGCAGGACACTTGGCATAGGAGTCTGAATCTTTATGTAGAAAAGTGAAATAAATGCTGTGGTGCATGGAAACTGGATGATGGAGACTTCTTAAAGTTATGGTCAAAAACTTAATACATTGCTTAGGGTGTGCTTTGATGTGATCTGGAAAAGTTAGACAATGAGCTACTTCAGCTGTTTCAGAGAGTTGCCCCTGGTTTCTCCTCCTGTGGATGTCTGGGGTATGTCTTTCCACTGTGGAAGGAGTTGTATGACTGTAGCTCTCTGGAATATCACTGATCAGCTAAGGCATGGTGATGGATTGTGTATTCCCTGCCTGCTGGGAGCAGGGTGGGAGGGACCACCCTGTGTTACCTGACTGTCAGGAAGTCCCTAAAGAGTCAGTGCCATCTGAGGGTAGGTAGCTTCAGCAGTTGCCAAGAGTATTTTCCTCCAAGTTCCTAGAGGCTTGGTAAGTCTATCCAAATGCACTCAGCTTGAGACTGGGTTCTGGATAAGATATGCTTTCTAAGATATATAAACCTAACTTCATTGTGGCCTTATATTAATTTTTGTGGGTTATCTTGTTTTGTAACTACTGGTGCTCTTACTTGTAAACTTGCTATGTTTATGCAACATGTCTGAAATCAACTGTCTCTGCCCTGTTATTGTGTGTGTGTTGGGAGCAGAGGATGCAGAGACCAAAAAGGGTAAAACAATTTTTGTTTTCCTTTTATTGACAAATACCATAAATTTTTCTCCTCACCTTGCTGAAATGTATTGGCTTAATCTCCTCAGTGTCAGAAGTTATGTAGGTTAATTGCATTTGGAGAGCATGGACATGGATGTAATGTTTGGGATAAAAAGGTTGTTTAAGCAGGTGCTGAGTCTAAAGACTAGTTCAAACTGTTGTGTGCAGAGTTGTTTGGTTTTGTTCTGTCATGTGTGGATATGCTGGGATGGGGGAGACAAACAAATCAGAAAGAAATGCAGTAGGTTGAAATGAAGCTGGAGATTAGCTCAGACTCTGACCAAGCTCATGTTATTTTTGTAGAAAGTGCAGATCCTTAGCCCCATAGCTACAGAGTGTGCATGAGGGAAATCTTTCATGATTGCTGCCACAGAAACTATACTGTGCCAGATACATTAGCATTTGGTGGGGATAGAAGGTTTTAGTATGGAGGTAAGGTACTAATTGGATATTCAACACATGTGCACTTACTGACTGGTAGAAGCCAGGAGTAGAATGATTTTTGGGTACATCCCTTCATTAACTTATATCTCCATTTATCTGTGTGTAAGCTGGTTGTGATCAGAAGAGGAAACTTTTATGATTTGAAATAGGAGAAAGCTGTGTATTAATCTACAGTTGTTTAAGTTATTAGAAGTCTTCAAAAGCTTTTGTTTTGATGGGTCACCTTTGATTAAACAACAAATTGCAGTCAAATGGGGAATATATTCTACTGCTCCCAGCTGTCAGGGAGATAACTTCCTAATGTACAGTTGTTCCAGATATATATTTCAGTATATAGCACACTGGATAGTTGGTGCTTGGCTATGTATTTCTTGAAGACAAGGCAAGCACAGTCTTGAAAAAGAGCATAGAGATATAACTGAATAACTGGCTGGGTTATTCTTCCTTTAGAAAGTACTTTGTGGACTTACTCTCTCAGGAGGCTTCTTGAAAGTTGTGTGCAGCAGTGAAACCGTGCCAAACCCGATAGCTCAGGTGAAAGTTTTACATATCTTTTTTTCCCAACCCCCCAAGAATTTATACATTTTGTGTACAAACAGCCACTGATTTCTTTTAGATCAAGGTAAAGCAATGTTTAAAATGCTATGAAATTCAAGGGACCAAGGCAGAACTGAGACTAGTTGTAGCTTTTACCTCTGAGTGCTACTGCTGCCTAACTCATGGTGTCAAAACAGCTCTTGTGTATGAGACAGTTTTCTGGCAGACTTTGTCGAAATTGTGTAAGTGTAATGACAGCAGGACAATTATGAGAAATTTTGAGTAACAAACCTTGAGAGAAGTGATCATGTTCCAGCAGAGAAAGGAACTTGGGTCTGTTGAACTTTTTTTTTAATGTGTAAGCATACAAAAGGAGCAGAGTTGTTCTTGCACCCTCTGTACCTCCCATACTTGCTTCACTTCTTGATTTGCAAAGCTTGCTGAGCCAGTTTTCACCCTGTGAGTGCCTTCAGGGTGGAGTGAACAAAGCTTGCATGACTATTCCTATTAGGTCTGCAGAAGACTCATCCTTTACCTCAAGATTGGGTGTGCAAAAGCCATTAAATAGCAAATAGCTCTTGCTTCCTCCACTACTTGGTTTGCTGCACTTACTTTTGAACTGAATTTGTGAGGATAACTTCTTACTAGGAGTATCTGCTAATGTTGCTATCAGTAGAAACTCAGGGGCACTCCAGAACAGCTTGTTTAATGTGCTGGATACTGTAGTACTGAAACTTGTTTTTTGGTTTTATTGTTTGGCTTGTTTGTTTTTTTTTGGTTTTTTTTTTTTACCTGGGTGTCTTGGAAACAATAATGTGGAGCGCAATTATAACTAATAGTGTTTAACTCTGGCAATAAAAAGCTCATAATTGGGTATTACCTGACAATCTTAAATATTGCTATTTGTATCTCCTGTGATAGTACTCAGGAACTGGATAATATTATATTACCTTTATGCAAAGCATTATTTAGAAATATGTAATCTTCTGTCTAAAGAGACTTAAATAAGAAACAAAGCAATGGGGAAAGGATCAGTGCAGAGCACAATTGCAATGCTGTTTCATGTCATCTCAGGTTAAGTTAGTTGTTCAGTAAGAAAGGAGTTAAGAGACAGAAATGGAAGACAGTGGGAAGGAAGAAGTCTTGGAGGGCACTGGCAGTGGGTGAAGCTGTGGTGATGAATCTGAGAAAATTGTTTAGAAATTTCTTCCACATTAAAAAGGCCACCTTGATATAGAATATGCCTTTTTTCCCGCTCCCTGTAACTTCCTGACTGTTGCAGGAGGTGCTACCATAGCTGCACATAAAGATTAAGTAGTTCCTTGTTCTCCATCCTGCCTTGTTATTTGGGACTGTCTTTTGCTTGTTGCTTCATTAAGAATATACATGTGGATGCTACTTCATATAGTAGCTGTGGTCAGCCAGGTCTGGGTTCTAACACTTCTTTAATTGTGAACTTGGATTATCCAATGCAACTGTCTTTTTCCAATTGCCCAGGAGAGGCATCCTGTAAATATAAATGTACAGAGACTTGTGTGATCTCCTGTCCCTTCACAGAACAAGGAGTGGTTTTTATAAAGACTATTCCATTAATATTTTTTCCCAAGTACCGTAATTTCTAGTGCCTCTGTCCATAAGAGTCTATCTCTTTGTAATGGTCTTATTCATTAGAATACAGATTTTCATGTAGTATTATTAACATGCTCTTTACATGTGCAGAAAACTATCAGTTCTCTTCTCCAATCTTGCCTAAAAGCCTTGCTTCTAATGAATCAGAAGTGAAGGTGGGAGGTTATGCCTGCAATAATGTTGATGACTTTCTTCCTCCCCTCCACTGTGTTCATATTACTCCAGAGTTTGGCACAACTGACTCACTGTGTCTAACAACTGGTACCAGCTTCTGTCGACACTAGAGCATTTTTAGGGCGTACTTGTGTTGATCAGTGTCTTCAGAAAACACTTTCACTGAGGAAAACTACTGTGGAGTGGGGTAGATGTTTGTATTCCTTGTGTCACAGCCTCTCTTCAAATTCCCAGCCCTTTCACACTGCTGCATTCCCCCCTCTGAAAACTGATCACTTGTAGGGATCTTTGGCTCTGCACAAAGGAAATATTGAAATGTCTTGTCAGTTCTGACAGCACAGTCTAACAGCCAAGCACATGTGTATGCATGTCTGCTGCTGAAATAGCTATTGAAACTCCTGCCCAAATTCTCTTGATTTTTGACAGAGGAAAGACACTTCCAAAATCTTCATGAAAATTAGTCAGGCAAGACCAGGGTGCCAGTACCTGCATCTTCAGCAGCTTCTGGTTCCCTGGATGGGACAGCAGAGGCTCCACAAGCCCAGTGTGGAGCTGTTAGATGCTCCAGGGTGTCAGGAAAGGGAGGACAAGCATTACTCTGCTCTGATACACAAGGTGCCCAGAAACATCTGTGGTGCTGCTTAGGCCCCCTCTCCCCCTTTCTGTGAGAGAGTCTCTTTGTGGGTTATTTTTCTTTCCAACCCCCCTTTCCAGGGGCAGAAGAGGAGGTGAGCTTGAGTTTAAAGCTTAGGAAGAGATACTGTGATGAAGAAATTTTTTGTTGTCATAAACAGTTGTAATCTCTTAAACCATGCTTTGGGGTTGCTCAGGATTTTTGGCTTGGTTTTTAAGAAAACTATTTCATGTTCCCAGTACTTTACCCCAAATAAGATACTAGAAGGGAGGGTAAAGACAATGCCTAGTGAACAATTTATAGTCAAGCAGTTGGAGGGGAGGAATCACTGGTTTAAGTATTCTGGTTTTTAAACTATGATAATTCACTTAAGCTTCAAATGTTCTTCTAAGACTAAGCATCATCCTCTCACATTCCATACCCCAATGCACACTTAAAACCAACAAAGCCTCAAAATCAAATTAGCCTTGAGTGTATTGTGTTGGCACAGAAGCTTTTCTTCCCTTGCTGTGGAAGAGGAATACATTAATTCAGCTGAAGCTATTTTTCATCTCCCAACAAGACAACTGTTAAACAATTTTTTTAAAAATCGGATTTGTAGAATTGACTCACTGTTCCCTATTATTCATAGGATGACTACATCTCACAAAGAAATTTGTGCTGGCTCTCTTGTTGATGAGGTGATAAAACAAAGCTGCTGTGAGGTCTTTGTTTCTAAGAGAAACTGTTCTGTTCTCTGCACTTCATGTAGGTATCTGACAACTCAAATGTTGCTCAGCTCTGTAGAGAAAGCAGGTTTTCTCTTAAAAGAAAAAAGCTATCTTGGACCATGAAGTAACTTTTGAGCATCAAAATGCAGACTCTGGAGTGTTTGAAATGTGTTTGATGTAGTTTGGGAGGGATGTGGGCAAATAGTTGGTGAGCTTGACTGTTTCCAATGTTGCATTACTGTACTTCCATGCCAGGATGGGTCTTGTTTAAGAAACTCTCATTTTTGCTCTAAAGCCTTGATACAAAGTGATAAGGGAAGTAAAAAATGCAGCTCTTATTCCCAGTTTTCTTTGTTTCTTGCTCTGTTCTTGATTATTTTTTTATCCTTCAGTCCTCAAAGAACGTGAGGGAAAAAGACCTTTTTAAAAATTTTCTTCATAAGTGGAGTAGAGTCCAGGATCTTACAGTCCTGTAGCCTGGTGTTGGAGAGGGGCAAATATGATGGAAAGGAGGAGATACCATAGTAAATTCTTTTTAAAGTTGTCTGAAACTTAAATTAGCTTCCCTTTATGAATGTGGGGTTTTTATTTGGTTTTTCTATGGCCTGGCTTTCTAGGACAGGGAAATTCCTGTTCTCTGTTGCAGTCATTTCCAAAATCCTTCGGACTGAAGCTATGGGTTTGTGTGGCTCTGTTTTGCCTCTCGGAAAAACACGAGTGGTGAACTCTTAGCAGATTCTCAAAATGCTTCTGTGTAGCAGCACAAAACTTGGGTTGTAACTTCTAAAAGGCAAGGTTTAGACAAGGTGTTACTTATGAATTTTGTTGCATTGGTAAGATACTTATTCTACTTTGGGATTTACTTGGTCAGAAAACGTGGTATATCCCTGTATTTCTGGAGCTTTTAGTTGATTGTTTGCTTCTTCTCCTTCCCCAAATCTTCCCCTAAAAATTAAAGATTATGGTAATTAAAGAGGACAGGACTCCAGTCTCTTCCACATGCAGAAGTGTGTCTGTCAAACATACATAATTTGTGGATATATTAAATATATGGCCTTATGGGGTTTCATGTCCCCAGACACTTTCTAGAGTGACCTCACACTCCTGCAGGTGGCATTACCTAGAGGCCAAGGCAGAGCAGCTAATGTATCCCAGCAGGAAAATGGGTTAAATCTTCCCTGAGAAGCAACATACCATGGAGGATAACATGACAGTGTGTTGCTCTAGCAGGAAACCAATTAGAAATCTGTTTGGTGATTGATTGACTTAACTCCAGCATAAAGATTTAAATCTTGACAAGAACAGTCCAGCGTTTCCCTATGGAGCCTCTCAAGTCGAAGATATGGGGAATATTATTTTAACATTAATATCTGAACCATACAGTAAGCAATTACGACAAATGAGTTTTCTCTGTTCCTTCTTTGTTTTTGCTGCCTGTCCTATATGCTGACAAAATAGGAAATAACTTGTGCTGTATTTCATAGATCACCGATTTTCAGATCCAGAAAGAGTGAACTACAAATTTGAAAGTGGGCCTTGGTAAGTACTTCTTCCCTCTTCTTGCTGCACATGCTTCAACCCCCACCACTTTTTGTTTAAAGTTACTGTTTAAATAAGCTGTACTTCTCTGTACTCCTAATTAGCAAATAGCTGTTACCATTATTTTAATTTGCCTTCCCACTGCTGTGGAACCGATTAGATCCTTTAAGAGGGAAAGGGAACAGACAACCTATGATCAGATGCAAGTCAGTGTTCCTGTTAGTCTTCATATTGCTTGTTAGCTGCTGATAGTTTTGTGTTCTGCTAATGAGTGCTTAGAATGGGTGCTAAGAGTGCTGTGCTATTAACAAAGAATGTAAGCAGGGTTTCAGAAATAACCCCATTGGTTACTAACTCTTGCACTCTCCCTGCAGTTCACTACACAGTTACTGGTGTATACATCATGGTTTTTTTAATAGGGAAGAAGCACTTTCATAAAGATATTGTGCCAGAGATACCGTGCTATCACTCAATTGCTTAAGCTATGGTGATTCTTATTCCCAAATGTGTTTTAAATGTAAAGTTTTATCTGCTTTTGGTGACTGCTTTGTTGCTTGGGTTATTTTTTAAAATGTAACCGTGCTTTCTCAATGTATAAATACAGATTTTTCTCAGTGGCTTTATCAATGATCTCTCTGCAATATCACGAGAAATTGGTGTTAAAATGAACTTATTTATATTGCCATCTTGCACAAGTACTTCCCTCTTTGAGTTTTAGGATCTGTCATAATGGTAGATGATGATGATACTTCTGAACCAAAAGAAGTAAGAAAAACCGAAACTATCCAGAGAGATTAGCTTGGGAACTATGTTCAGCATTGTTCTAAGCTTTTTCCTTTTCACTAACAAAATTCTGGGATGAAGTGAAAGATTCCCATCTTATTTGAGATAGTGAGAAGTACAGAATTAGGAGGCAAGGGGGAATAGTTTGAGAGAGACCATTACAGAAATGCCACCTGAGAAATTAAAATGTGAGTGAGAAACATGACCCTCCAGGCATACCACAGCACTTTGGTATGAGGGAGTCCTCTACTACTGAACAACACTTCATCTACTTAATCCATCACATAAGCTCTTCTGTGCAAAAAACGCTGTTCTTGCAATAGCCAGAAAGGCAGGCTTGGGTAGCTGTGAGCATTTTGTTGTACTTGACACTTTCAAGAAGTAAGAGAACAAAAGAGGCTGCAGTAATGACCAATTAAACCTGGCTTTCTGTGGCTGAGCTATTCCCATGCTAAGCAGCCAATGTAGCCTTTAGCTATATTAGTCTCTGGTAGCACAGTGATGGCCTGAACCAGCAATGCTAAGGCTCAACTCCTCGGGCAAGAGTCCTGTGTGTGCTGAGTACAGCCCTGAACAGATTTGGTCTTGGCTTGTGACTGGCTCTGTACTGTCACAGCAGAAATAATAAGGACTAATCTCAGTTACCTCTAATTGCTCTGCTTCAATTTCTGCCTAGATAGATTAGAACAGCAAGTGCTTGATTTTTATTCCAGCAACCCTGTTCAGATAATGGAGAAGCACAAACAATGTCAGGAGTGGGAAGTACATTGGGAATATGATCAAAGAGATGATAGCTCAAAGAGCAGATGTGGTAAAGTGGGAAAGGGGCAGCTTAACAGAGCAAACTTTCTCTTGGAGAGACTTGTACAGTGGCTTTCAATTGTTATGTGTCTTTGGATGGTGGTGGCACTTGGGTCTCACTACCCTGGCAGTGCCATCCAGCAGACATGGAGCAGGGACAGAAGCCTGTGCCTGGAGTATAAATGACAAGCAGAGAGGGTGGTGCATGACAGATACTACAGGCAGATGTCTCTGCATTCCTCCCTCTTTCTGTGCTTGCAGCAGCAAGATGGAACTTGTGGATGACAATGCTGTTATCCGAGCAAGAGGATTGCCGTGGCAGTCATCTGACCAGGACATAGCAAGATTCTTCAAAGGGCTAAATATTGCCAAGTGAGTAGCTAAGAGTTTACCTGTGCATTTGTAGGGCTTCAGCTGCATAGGTCATGGAGTTTCATCTCTTGATTTGAATCTTGCAGAGGAGGTGCTGCACTCTGTCTCAATGCCCAAGGTAGGAGGAACGGGGAGGCTCTTGTGAGGTTTGTAAGCGAAGAGCACAGAGATCTAGCGCTGCAAAGGCACAAGCACCACATGGGGAACCGATACATCGAGGTGCGTGACATGGGCTTTGAAATCCTGGTCTCCAAAGGAATGCAAATTACATGCCAATCACATGTTCTCTTTTCTTCCTTTAGGTATACAAGGCAACAGGTGAAGACTTCCTTAAAATTGCAGGAGGTAATTTTTAGGGGATGAAAATGGATTCTTTGTTCCATCAGCATCTCTAACTATTGACTGTAAACTGCTCTTGTTAAATGTGGCCTTTTTTTCTGTCTTTGAACAAGTAGTTGGCTGGTGTACAGATTACTGTGTATTCTGCTAGCAGCAGTCCAAGATGTTCTGTGATTTATCTGTCCACTTCTCTCTTCCATGTTCTGGCTATTTTCAAGCAGCCTGTCAAATCAGGATTTGATTGGGCAAGTGATCTTGCATATGAACTTAATTTTTTGGTCATCTTCATAATAGTGGGAATATAAATGTTAAAGATTGTGGAAAAATGAAACCAGAGTATTTTTTAAAAACAATGTAACTACTGTTGCTATGGAGGCATGCACATAAAAACAAACATGGCACCGTGTAAATACAAGGAATTTAAGGAAATATTATTCAAATAAAATCTTTGCCTCAAACTTAATGGGGAGGATTTAGGGGAAGTGCTTGTTTAAGGGGGACACTGAAATATTTGCTGACAATTGAAAGGCTGCCAAGTTTGCTCTTCAGACTCTCTGTTGGTCTCTTGTCCTCCCCTATATGTCTGCAAGCATACAGAATTTGAATTAAGATCCAATAAGCTGTTGTATCTGCAATACTACTTTAAGATCCTTCTGGCTTCTTGACAGAAGTTTGGGTGGGGGTTTGTAAGTGACTAAGTGGATATCTGAGGTTGAAACTTCAGAGTGGGAGAGGCTGTTAAGCTGTCAGCTAAGTAACAAGCTGGTAGGCTTGGTAGTAGTTACACCACTCAAAGTAAAGACCTTGCACAGTGACCCTGGTGAAGAATGGTGCATGTCTGGTACAACCAAACATTGCAGAATGAGAGAGCTCTAAGTGAAAGGACTGTATTAAGATATGAACTTGGTTAGCAGCTATCTTTTGAGTAGAGTAGTATTATGAGCATCACTGGCCTTCTCCTAAAGGTACTGAAAGTAGAATTGGCAGACTTTGACAGTTCTATCAGGATAGGATGAAATTCCTGAGCTGTTTTCAACATGCCCGTCTGACTGACTTTCCCAGCAGAATGATCTGGATGCTTGGTTGCCAGATATTATTGCTTCAGAGCATGCCAAAGGTATTCTGAAGTTAGAAAGGCAAGGTGCACAGTAGCACACCTACTGCTCACAAAAGAAATTGACAGGCTGTGCTTTCCTTGGGCTTTGAACATTGCAAGTACTTCCTATTTTTCCTCTGAATAAGGATGAGTCTCTTCTAAATGGTGGAGTAATATTATTATACCTTAATGGGAGGTGTCCTCTACAATATATCCAGTTTATCAGAGGTACATATTTTCCTGACTTTGGAGGCAAGTATTGTTCTATCTGCCCAAAAATTGCCTGTGTAGAGGACGTAGCTATGCTACTCTTGCTCATGATTTTACATGGTTGCCTAGAGTTAAGTGTTTCTGCACTTTTTCTTGTTAAAGGTACTTCCAATGAGGTTGCACAGTTCTTGTCAAAAGAAAACCAAGTGATTGTCAGGATGCGAGGTCTTCCTTTCAATGTAACGACAGAAGAAGTGCTGACTTTCTTTGGCCAGCACTGCCCTGTGACAGGAGGAAAGGAGGGAGTCCTGTTTGTCACTTACCCTGACAGCAGGCCAACAGGGGATGCCTTTGTCTTGTTTGCTTGTGAGGAATACGCACAAAATGCACTGAAAAAGCACAAGGACTTGCTGGGGAAAAGGTACATTGAACTCTTCAGGAGCACTGCAGCAGAAGTTCAGCAGGTAGGTGCAAACCTTCCAAACGTTGGCTTCTTGTAGTCCAAACTTCTCCACTGGCAGTAGAGGAAACAAATAATGCTTGGCCGTGACTTGAAAGCTTCTTTTATCTTTTCTTACTCTTGCTGGAATGAGTACTGTCTGAACTTCCAAGAGACTTTGCTCCCTTGAAATGTGGCATCTTATGGTATATGGATGTTCTTAAGCATATACAAACCTTTGGGGTTTTGGCTTCCAATAGCTTTGCAAAATGTTGATGTGGGTCTAGTGCTTTACACTACATATACTGAATTTGACTATGTCCGGTGATGGTCTATACAGAAGGAGTGTTCAGCAATAAATCTTGATCTAAAAAAATTATCTTTAGTCGCTGGCACAAAAAAGCAGAGCCCTTTGATGTAGTTGTCTTCTTCAGTGGAATGTATCTGAAGAGTTTTACAAGTTGCCTTTAAAGGCAGGCCTCTGCCATCCTCTGCCAGCTCAGGCTACCTAACAGAGGCTGGCAGGACTTTGAAACTGGGCCTGAAGGGTCTGGCTTAACAGGTCTTAATGAACCATTAATTGCAGTTAAGCTGTCAGGGAAAGGAAGTAGAGATGAGAGGACTGTTTAAATCTCCAAAGATTTGCAGATCTTCAGTTGAGGTAAATACCTTTTAGAATCAGTTCTAGAAGTTATAATTTATGGTGCAAATTATAGCCATGTCATTGTAACCAAGGAATGATGCAGCTCTGTACTCCCCAATATGCAGAGATTACAGTGCCTTGCTTAAAAGACACTAATGATGAGAAGGCAGAGCTGCAGTGCACAGTCTTGTCACTGTATTTTTCTCAAGTGCTCTCATGTGTTTCTTTGTTTAGTAAAACCTTTTGATAGCTGTATAAATGCAAATGAATTTTAATCTTGCTCAGAGAGAGTTCAAGAGTAGTGATTGAATATTCAGGGAACTCTTCACCAGACAGGGTTTTGCTGTTAAAATTATTAACAAGAAATCTCAGTGTAACTGTCATAGGTGCTGAGACTCAGTAATCCTACTTATGTTACTTGAATGGACTATGGCATCTAGGTTACAGCTGTGTGGTAGTGAAATATGCTTCTAGTTCCCAAACTCTCCTAAAGTTTTGCAGAGGAGATATTTTTGGGTAGAAATGTCACCATGACTTTGTAGATGGTAGAATGTTTTAGGATCTTTTCACAATAAAAATACTGTAGAAATACAGGTTTCACATTCTAGGATGTCTTCTGAGAGTTGCATTAACAAGTAAACTTTCCAAACCAAAATTGTTTTTCAAGAAAAATGACTGAGAGATTCTTTGTAACAATCGAATGACTATGAAAGTGTGCTAGGTTCTGAGCTTAAACCCCAACACATTTAGCATTCAGATGTTTTACAGTTAATCTTTGGATTTAGCTCACTTTTTTCTTTAAATACTGCCCAGAGTGAAAACAGGTGGTATTGGGGTTACGTTTACTCCTTCTGAGTTGAAGACTGAGTAAGGAGGCTTCCAGTAACCTCTGTTTCTGTTTTGCACAGGTGCTGAACAGGTATTCTTCCACACCTCTCATTCCTCTCCCAACACCTCCAATTCTTCCAGTATTACCTCAACAATTTGTGCCTCCCACTAACATCAGAGACTGCATACGTTTGCGTGGTCTTCCTTATGCTGCTACTATAGAGGACATTCTGGAGTTCTTGGGAGAGTTTTCTACAGATATTCGGACCCATGGAGTCCACATGGTACTAAATCACCAGGTTGGTAGGCAACACATTTCTAGCCACTCTGCCAAACGCCTGTATATATGAATACAGTCCTGATGATCATATCAGTAGGGAAGCACCTTCGGGATTAGCGCTAATGGTATTAATGGATCTCCAGCTCTCCTCTGAAAGCGTGCTGGCAATAGATGACGTGAACCCTGCTGTGTGAGCTGCTGCGTTTGGTGTAGAGTGGTTTCTTTTACTGAGACCCACGTGCTGAAAGCTAGGCCAGTCTTGGAGGGTTTGGTGCTCCTGGAACAGCAGCTGTGATCCTGACCTGTGGGAGGCTTGAACCGAAGAGTCTTGCTCAACAGCATGCATGATTCCTCTTGTACCAGGCGAGGAGTGCCTTCAAAACACAAATGTGGGCAATGTTAACTCTCAAAGGAGTGATTTACCTCTGCCTTGCTGAACAATGTGCCACAAGTATGTTTGAGGACAAATGTGACTGCAGCCTTCTAGAGACAGGAAATCCTATGTCATAAGAACAAAGCTGAAGCTTTGGGTTTCCTGTGTTGTTACTTTCTTTAAACAGCCACAGCTAAGCATCAAGATTAACAGCTCATTGACGTGTATGAATCTTTGCTATTGTTCTCTGGAAGCAGTTTCTACCAAAACCTTTTAGACAAAGGATTGTGCATTCTTGTGATCTTTATCTTTGTATTCTTCTGACTTCAGGGGGAGGAGTCAACAGCTCCTTTAGCTCTATGGAGATGCTCTGAGTGGTTCAACCTAATAAAATGAATATTGTGGTATAAAAACTATGGTTCTAAAATTGTTGCAGCTTAGGCTTAGTGTGAACAAAAACTACAAAATACTTTCTGGTCCCGGAGTAGGGCTTCTGTGTTTCAGGGGTAGGGAAATGGAGAAGGGGCTATAGTTATTTCAGTACCTGTCTCACTAAAGACACTCTTGTGTCTGTGAGGACTTGACCTAGCCAAGGCTGAAAAAGTGTAACAAATGTGCAGTGTGGGGAGAGGCTAAGAAAAGATACAGATATTAAAGCACAAGTGATGATTTACAGTAGTATCAGCCCTTGTCAGCACTAATGAAAGAACCTGGATGAAGAAACTGGTGTGTGCATACAGCCACGAGGGCTGTCTGCAACCCTTGTCCTGCCCAAAGCTGTCAGACTTATTTTTTTCCCCAGATACTGTTTTTGCCTGACTACTAGACTTTTATTTTCTCCACGTTCCCAGGTTTCAACCCTCTAATCATGAATGACTGTGTAAAGGATGCTGATAAAGTTGTTGTCCCCTCCAAAACGAGAAGAACTGGCCCAGAACTTGAGTTAGAACTAGCTTCAAATCTTTCTATTTTGGCTACTTCAAGTCAGCAGCTGAATGTGGCTAAAATGACTCCTCCCAGTGGTGTATTCTGCTCATTTACAGTTACAAAGATGTCTTGTTTTTTTCTCTGCAAGTTCATACCAAACTTTGGGCTAGTTAGTACCCATCCCAGCTCATATTGGTCTTCAGAAAATAAAATTTAAAATAAATCATTTAACACTGAGCACTTGACTGTATTTATCCTTGGATTTTAAAAATCACAGGTAACGAATGGGAATTAGATCTTCAAATCCTGTGTTCTTAGTAAATTTCTAAGAGCACGTCTCCAAGCACCAAAGAACCCCTGAATTACAATCTCTCCCATAGGTGTCATTTTTTTAGACAGAAGTAACATGACTCAAGTTACAATGTAGCTTAATCAAAACAGGTGAATAAATACAATCAAGTTATCACAAGTAGGAAAAACTTGGGAGAGGAGAGTTTAAACATGCTGATGGGTGCTCAGGTTGACTGACTGTACTTGACTTTGGGGATTAATATAGTTATGACTGAAGAAACTGCATATGACAGCACAAACTGTTGCTATGCTGCTCCTTCATGGAACCTACAGAAACATTTCTTTTTTGTCTGCCTTGTTTGTAGGGACGTCCATCGGGTGATGCTTTTATTCAGATGAAGTCTGCAGATCGAGCTTTCCTGGCTGCACAGAAGTGTCATAAGAAGACTATGAAGGACAGATATGTTGAAGTCTTTCAATGTTCTGCTGAGGAGATGAACTTTGTATTAATGGGGGGCACTTTAAATCGAAATGGCTTGTCCCCACCACCATGTAAGTTACCATGTAAGTTTTGCTTGGGTCTTGCCACTACTCTACACTGTGTGCTGGTAGGTGTTGGAGCTGCTCTGTTGACTCTGATCCTGGTTCTTGGAAAGGATTGTTAGATGGGGTATTAAAATAAGGTCTTTTTGTCTTAAATCATCAACAGCTTGCAATCATTATTTTTCCCTTTGGTTGTGAATTGTTATGACTGAAGAACTACTTTTGCTTTTCCAGAGACAAATCTTTCCTCCCCTCCCTGAAACTTAAGAAACTTAACTTGGTTGGGGTGAGTGATGATTCTGAAAAGTAATTTCTAAGCCCTCCCTAGACCTTAAAGAACTGTTTGCCATTTAAACTGATCTGTGCTTATATTTTTGCATCATGGTGAACATGTCAAGTAAAAGACCTTCCCTTTTCACTTCCAAAACTTAATTTATGAAACCATAGGTCATGCTCCCCTTTGAGACTTAATCATGTGTTCTGCCCTTTGAACTGCAACTCACCGAACTCTTCCTTCACTTCTTGTTGTTCATACAGAATTCAGGTTGCCTTTGTTGGAGTAAAATACACATGGCTTCAGCCTCAGAATTGCAGAATCTGTATTTCCTTCTATATTTTGCTTCTCAGAACCACTAGGATGAACACTGACTTCTACACAAATGTTTGGCAGAAATGCTTTAAGAGCTTAAGGGCTAATTTACTAAGCATATGTGCCACATAAATCTGAGCCTATGGGAAAAATAATACTTTGCTTCCAAAATCATAAGTGGCAAGGTAGTCAAGTAGGAGCTTTCTCTCTGTCTCTCTGTATTTTTGGTGGTGGTGGACTTAAGAAATGCCCTCTACATGCTAGTCAGAGCTGCCAATATGGCAGCAAACTTCCTGGGAGTGGTTTCTTTTGAGTGTGAGTAGACCTTCAGCTAATCCTTGAGAGTTTTTTCTTTCAATGAAACTATCTTGAGCAGGGGTCAGCAGTAGGTAGTTTTATGGGTAATGGCTATTTCAGATGGGTTGGAATCTTCTGAGAGCTCCTAGGACAGATTCTGGGCAGAGTCACAAACTTTGGAAACACTTAGGTGTCAGTGTTCCCATTTCCAGCTACAAAGTAGGTAAGGCCTTTTGTCACTGCCCCATTTCACAATACAGTGAGATGCTGCCCGTAACTCTGAATAGCAAAATTAAAGGCTTACTTTAGATAAAGTTTTATGTTCACTTCTATGACACTGGGACACTGGGGAAGGGAAGAGGAAAGCAGAGGAAGAGAATGGCATCTCTCTCATCAGTGAGAATTTATTTAGGGCCTCACATCTTGTTGAAACAGCACAAAGTGCAATTTTAAGGTTGTTTTTTTTTTTAAATTTAGTGTTAAACTGACCTATGCATCAGAAAAAGACCCTATTCCCAGAGCCAGAGGTGGCTTTTTGTGTATTTTTGACTTTACTTTTGACTGGGGTGTGGGCATAACTGTTTGTAGTCAAACTCATATTGGTGGCTTAAATTAAGTTTCTGTGGTGAACACGGGGATTAGAAGCTTATGAAGGTTCTTGACATACTGTGGAGTTTTGTATGTATGGTCTCCACTAGCTCTGGAATTTCAGAGGTCCTGATCTATTTTCTGTTTGTTCCCTGTAGGCCTTTCACCCCCTTCCTACTCCTTTCCGGCTCCTGCTGCCGTTGTGCCAACAGAAGCTGCTCTGTATCGGCCATCCATGCTCCTGAGCCCACGAACACTGCAGCCCTCCACAGCCTACTACCCTGCTGGGGCTCAGCTCTTCATGAACTACACAGCATACTACCCCAGGTAAAGCAGAGGAGAACCCAAGCAGCAACAAAGAAGTCTTTTTTGGTTTTTTTTTCTCTTCTCTCCAGCAAATGCACAAAGCTCACAAAAGAACATTGTCTGCTCTGCTAAAGACTTGTCTTACCAAGAACAGCTTGTTCAGTATCTTGTTCAGGGAAACAATTTCTGGATAACTAGGGATTAGAGTATTGCAGGTAGCAATGTTTTTGGGGAGCATTGGTTAGTTTGTTTGTTTTCTTCTGTTTTTGGTTTTTTTTTTTAACCTAGGTCACACATTTAAGTGGGATTTTTTTTATTATTTGTGTTCCACCTAACATTCCTCTTAAATGTACTGGTTTGCTCTGTTATGCCCTCAGGGGACATTGGTGTGCAGTACTCCTTCGTATGTCCATAAGGAGGCCCTTGGCCCCTCTTTAGAATGGGTGGACTGGATTCTGCCTTAGCTTCTGAAATTCTACTGCTTTGTTTTTGTAACAAAGTAACTTTTGACCTTTATGGTGGAAACTGTTTACTTCTATAAATAAGTATTGCATTGAAGCATATATGTATTGAATGCATATGTAAAGTATATAAAGGCATATATTCTTTGTGACCTCATAAACACCTCTCACAAAGGGCTTTTGGTTCTTCTGGATATATTGGGTATCTTCTACAGAACAGAAATTCTGGATACCAGTTGCCCTCTGCAGTCATGAGGCCTTGGAAAGAGCCATGCTCCATTTAAGCCATAAACCATTTCTCATCTGTTAGGAAATCTGCTAAACAACTCAAGTTTTTTATCTCTGGAGAAGGGACTAAATAGCTACTTGGGAAGTTGTTAAGCAATATGAACTCTTCAGTACCTGTAAGATAAAAAAGGTTTTCTTATTACTTTACACTAAACCTATCTGTCTGTGAACTGCCTGTTGTGGTTTTTTATTAAAGTGTTTTCTTCATTCATGGCTTAATTTCTATAATGCCTTCAATATTTGTTTTATGGTTATGATAATATGTTACCAAACTCAGCCTTGTTAATGTAAGATGAAGAAAAATAAAAATCCAAACTTGCACTGGCAATATAAAACTAGTTTCTCAATAACAGTTCTGTATGTCATGAGACTATAGTAGCAGTAATAGTCTGTAGTGACTGACATGTTTTACTTCTTAAAATAATATCAGACTGTGCACTGCAGGTTAAACATAAGGCCCTAGAGATCTCTCACTGAATGGGATCCCACATGATTCCCATCTCTGGCTGCTTGGTCTGTGGGCATGTATGTTGGTTACAGATTGATCAGCCCCAAGTCCCAAAATATCCTTTTTATAATTCTTGTCTAACTGGCAGTTGTTCAGTGTTCTTAGAAAACCATTCTCACATAGCTTCTATAGCAATTACAAATGCCTCCTTTTTAAGGGAAATAAGGAAAAAATTCTGGAGTCAGGTTGGTTTCCTTCTGTTATTCTTTCTGTGAGACTTGGTGTTTAGATATTGCTTTTCTATCTAGAGTCAATGGTTGATCTAGAGACAAATTGTATATACTCCAATAGATGTAGTGATTCTTTGTAGCTGATATTTTGGGCTTTGTTTTTTCTAAAAAATTCCTACTGCTTTTTCAGGCAAGTAACTGCTTTGTACAGGATGCAATAAATAATTGGGTCCATTTGAAGTAGCAATCAGAATTCTCTTAAATGTAGTCTTCTGGTACTGAAGGTTGATTCAAAAAACATTAAGTAAGTACAGAGGATACCCCATTCTTTCCTGCTGCACAAAGTGTTGCATTTAAAAGCATGTCCATGGCAAAGCAATACAGAGCTGGTGGGTAATGATCAGACAATGATTCATAAATCTAACTAGGGAATGTTTATGGAAATAAGGAAGGTTTCTTTGACCTGCTGCCAGAAGCTTCTACCACTTGTGTTGTGCAAGGTCAAGCTGCTTTATATTAGTCCAACTCCATTTTCCACTCATTAATCAACCTAGATGGTGGAAGGGAGGGAGACATTGATTTGGTCTTCAGTATCTATCAGAAATCCTGAAAGTTTCTTGTCTTAATGATCTTACGGCTTTGGTGATGAAAGCCAATGGTGTAAAGAAATGGATGCCTTCTAAGCTATTAAAATAGCTTTAGTGAACTCCTAATGAAAAGGAGGAAGAGCAAGTTATTCAGGATCTGTCAGTCTGATATCTCTGTTCAGCTTGTAATTATATCTGGCAACATGTTCTGACAGCAAAACAGTGGTCTTGCTCTCTGTCTAGTCCCAGGCTTTTAAGAAAGACCAGTAGGATTCATGGGAGGGAGGAGTTTTCCTTTATCTAATCCTAGGTGTACTAGGTGCTGTATGTACATTGGAAATAACTAATAACTGCACAAACTGGCAATTGCTAACACATCCTGTAGAAACTTTTACCATACACAAACTTGAAAGCTATTGCTGCAGGGAAACTGGTTTTAAATCAATGTTGAATCTTATTGTATTTATTGAGTTCTAATGCCATTTTTATCACTTTTAAGCAGTGCCTTTAAAGCCTCAAAATATATGTCAAAATCTATGCATATAGTAATACATTTATACTTTTTACTTTTTTTAACAGTATTTTAAATAGTGCAGTGGAAAGAGGAACTTCCAACTTGTAGGACGCATAGCTAAAACGTGATATGGAAACTGAAAACTGATGTGGGTTCAAACAAATTGGATAAATTCCATGTCAGGAAATTCATTGTGAGTTAGTGAATACACAGAAATCTGGCTCAGGAAGTCCTTGAACTCAAAATAACTGGAAGAGTGTTCTTATGTTCTGTGTCCTGTGGTAAATTCTTGTGCTGTTGAACCAAGGTGGGTAGGTGATCTTCTCTGTTTGCACCTTTTGTGGGAAATGTCTTGAGAGATATGGGCACTGCTGGAGAGCATGGGTCTGTTCTTGTCTGATAGTGGCTAAGTTTGGGTTATCTCCCTGTTGTGCCAGTGTGTCTACAGTTCTCTCCATTGGAGTGGTTTGAGTTAAAAGGTCTTTTTATGTGATAAAGGTATGATTCTGACACTTCTGCACAAGGAAATACCAGGTAATCTCTTAGTGTTCTCATCTGTCTGCTTATGTCTCTCTTTGCTATGGATTAGGAATGGGTTTTCTCACTATATATTAATCAACTTGTGAAAGTATATACATATTCAACATACATATAGTGTTAATATTTATGTATGCATACACACAGAAGTATGTGTGTATAAAAGTTAAATGACCAAGGTTAGAAAAAAGTCTCTCTTGTTCTCTGTGATGGATCAGATTCTCCATAAAGACCATCATGGAAAACACGTGAGTCTTTCTTCTAACCTTGATTATTGCTCAGATCCTTATTGAAGCACAATTAAGTTACAGGGAGTTTAAAACTGGCAAACCTAGGAACAAGTGGGTTGGTTTAGGAGTGATACCATTCAGAGCTGCCAGCAGCTTTGTTTGCATATCTGTCTGGCTAACCAGCATCACTTGACAGAACTGGGTTAGGAAACAACCATATGTGTATTTAGCCTGGGAGCTCTGTCACAGATGGAGAACAGCAGCAGCCAGAAACAAAACCTCTTTTAGTTGTACTCACAGCATCATAGCAACACTCTGGACCACAGCCCCTAAACTGTTGTAATTTTGGTTTTATTATTATTTTTTATACTAAGTATGTCAGCTTGGATTGCCTGAGATCATATCTGCAGTGATGGGCTCACTGGATATAAAAGCCTACTGGTGACTTTTAGTTGCTGTCCAGCAAATGGAGTTCACATGTTTTGAATCAAGTGTCAGAATTTGGGACTCTTCATTACCCGTCCTTGCTCTCCATCATAAGTTTGTCAAAATAACCTCAGCTCTCTAGTTAATGGCACAAACTTGTCACCAGAATGATTGTTTGGGGGGATAGTTAATGATTCACTCTTCGAAATGAATGTAGCTTGCCAAGGATTAGAACAGCAGGGATGCCTTTAACTACTACTGTATGTCATTGGAGGAGGAGTGCATTATCAGGGAAGACTAATTGTTGCATCTCTCCATAGGCTGTCATTATCCCTTCATTTGTAGGTTTTAATTAGTAAAACTGCCATGGTGTCTGAAAAGCAGCAGAACAGTAATGCTCTGATCAATTGGTATCTGGATATCAGGGTTGTAAAATTAGTTAAACTAAAAAAACAAATGACAAAAACCTCACCTTTCTTCAAAGCCAGTAAGCCTGATAAAATGGTGCTGGTAGCAGTGCCCAAGTTTTACTGAACTCACTATACAAAATGTTGCCATGGAGGCTGGTGGAGACCTCTTCCTTTTGTTTGCTTAATAGACTCACTTGATTTTCTGGTAGCAGCTCTTCCTGTCATTTTCTGACTCTTCCTCTGCTAACTAGTAAAACGTTTGGATTTGCATGAGGGATTGTTACTACAACATTGTGCAAGCTTGCTGCAGAGATCATTTTGAGTCTAGTTTTCCCTTTTGCATATTTACAACACAGTTCAGTGGTGGGAGAAGAGATCTGCCTGTTATGCCTGAAGGCATGTGTGTCATCATGCAGGTGGCTTTTTTAAACATTTGCAGTGATCTCAGGTTATTGGAGGCACCAAGGTACATTGCTGGATGGTTCCCTTTACTCAGAAACAGCCTTCTGCAGGGGTGTGTTGAAAGTCCCTGCACTACCCAGGGCAGACTATTGCAGTCTTCTGTGGCAGGAGGTGTTTCTGGTGTTACTGGATCCACCTCCCTGCTTATTGTTGTCGTGCTACCATCACCTTATACAGCTGGGAAGCTGATTTCAGTAGGCAGACAGAGTGGGCAGCAGGTTATCTGGTTAAATGTGGGGAAGGCATGTGTATTGAAGGAGCTTTTGGTGTTTCCAGGGATAGAGCTGGACTGATCTTGGAATAAAGTTTCTTCGAGCTGAAAACTTTTTAATTAAAGAAGAAAGTCTTCGTTGTTGAGAACACCGTCTGTGATATTTGTCCATGATTAAACAGACATGGGGATCTAAATGTTTCTGTTTGATTAACAGGTGACCTGATGATTTAGTGCTCTTACTTCAGCTATTTGTCAAGTTGTGCAGCCTTTCTTTCTTTAAATGTGGATAAACATTCCAGTCTCAGAAAAGGAAAATTATTCTGGTTATGTAAATACTTTTGCTAATAACATGTCTTGTTAGTTTTTGTGAATGAAGTACCATGTCAAAACTTTCAACTTTGGTGGTTATACCACAAAATTTACTATTAACTTTTGTATGAACCACTTCTAAAAAAGCTTTATACTGAAGCTGCATTTCCTCATGGGCTGCTTTCCAGCAATGAACATCATAGGCATTATGCTGCAAGCTTGTGTATATGTGTACATTGCACCCATGTCCTGTAACAGCCCAAGGAGTACTTGAAAATCCCTACCAGTTTCTGAAAAAATCGGCTGTTCACTGGATTCTGGGCTCATCTGTCAAATTTCCTTGAGTTTTTCTGAAGGCTACTTGGTAATGTGCACCCTTTTCTTTTTCTATTTTTCCTGCTGGCTTCAGTCAGAGGATCTGACTGGAGTGCTGCAGAGATGCTCTGGGTATGCTGAGCTTCCTGGACCTAGCAAAGAGGGGGAATAACTTAACCTTGAAACACTGGTGGATGAGTCTGACTAGTTTCCTTTTGCTGCTAGTGTTCCTCTGAGTATTTGAGTGAGGCATATGAAATAAGACTAACCTACAATCCAGGACCTATCTCACAGTCCTGAAATAAATAGAAGCTGATAATCAGTAGCTTGATGAAAGGATATTGTCACTACCTGTTGTCACAAAGCAGAAAATAGTCAATATTTCACAAACAAAAAACCTTCAGGACTAAAGATAAACTCATAGGAAAAATAGAGATAGAAAATCTGCAGGGAAAGAACAGAAACCTCTAGATGGTGTCTATGCACATATTTGTTCCTCTCTGCAAATAGTACTGGGCATGTCTGTGGTTTTTTTGATTGACCTGCAGAATACTTGGCAGAGATCTGAAAACCTGCTTGGTTATGTATGCTGACTGCTCCCAACTCACACCCACCTGTACTATAAACCACAGCTTCCTTCTGGATATTGGTATCTGTCAAGCAAATGTGTAATGGAAAAATTTGTTAGGAAATCAGGAGAGACAGTGATCCTCAATGTTTCCACATAATATTTTAGTGATGCACGTTTGGGATCCCTTGAGGGGTGTAAATGCTGCTTAAATGCCAGCATCAACCTTTAGAACATGTGAAAACTTGTCCTTGCATCCCAAACTGATTTCTGAAACTTAATTGTGTTTTATTTTGAGATTCTTTGGAGAATACAACAATCTCAGAAATATTGATTGGAAAAAATCCAATCTGCCTGTTGATTAGATCCAAGAAGAAGGATCAATTCATGAGGATAAAAGGCTTGCATTGGGAAATGCCTCATATCATATTTGATTTCAAGAACTAGATAGATATAAAAAGAGTCAAATTCTTGCATTGCATCATTATATAGTGATAGACACCTTCTAAGAACAGCTGTAGAAACTGTCTGGTCTGATGTAAAACATACAAGTATTTGTTCCTGAGGTTTGTTTGTCTAGAGAATATAGGCTGAAATACTTGTCTTGTAGGCCTGCCTGGACAATTTTTGTTACATCTTCATGTATCTTCTATCTACTTCTTTTCTATCTGCAGACATGACCACTCTAAGTCACTTGCAGCTGTTCCTCTAGGAGGTTGTCACCCCTCAGACTGGGGGAACACAGAACTGGCTGGGAGCAGTCCATTTGTTATCTTCTCTTAGGGAATTGTAGCAGGTAGCACACTTAGCCTAACCTGTGGCTCAAGCTGTTACCTTTATCTCCAGGATGGAGTTATGAATTAGCAAGTGCTTATAGCATTGCAGTGCAATGCCAGCAGAGTTACCCTGAGTAGCTGGAGTTTTAAACAGAGATGTCAGAGTTTCTTAAAACAGGTAAGGATCCTGGAGAAGGGAAGATAATAAAAATAAAGGCTGGGGAAGAGGACTGAATGGAAAGCACTCTTGCCCCACGAGTGCTGCCCCACTAAAGCTGAGGGGAAAGCACAGGGAGACTCAGCAGTGGGGCCAAGTGGCCAAGCTGTGGGAAAGCTGTTCTCTGGGATAGGCAGCTAAAGCTGGCATGGCCAGCACTGCAGCTTCTGGTGGCCTGGCTCTCAGCAAGACCAGGGAGGTGGAGGGCCTTCAGTTTAACAGGGGTAACTTCCAAAGACCAGGACCATAGTCTTCTTTCAAAAGGAAGGCAAGATTACCTAAGGTGTCTATGTCATGTTCTGGTGCTTTCTTGTTTGGTTGGGGTTTTTTTTGTGATACTGTCTTGCCTTACTAAATTAGTTTACTTCAGAAAGCTGCACTGTGGTCTACTTTGGGGGCTGGGCTTTTTATCCCCCCTAATATGAACTCTGCAAAGAAAGCTGGCATAAGGCCTCTGCTTGCTCTTCATATGAGTTTTGGAAATAATGGGGTTCTTGTAAGGATTCTGGAAAACTTTAAATTATTCTGTATCTTAAGTTCTCTTACAGTGTTCTGTTTTCTTATCTCAGATGCAACAATTACCCTTTCTGGTAGCCTCAGCTGGCTGGCCAAAAGGATCAATGTTAATGATACTTTTACAAAACTATGCAGGTACAAATAGGATGGGAGGTGCATCTTGCTCACCAAATCCAAGAGTAAAATAATTGTTTTAATCAAATGTTATATGTAGATACATGCACCCAGCAGTCAATGGATACTCATGTGGATTACATGACATTTTAGCAAAAAGAGGATATTTTCTGAAACTGCCAAATCAAAATTAAACAGGGGTCTTTTAAGTAACTACAGTTTTGAGGCAATTTGAATAAAGCTATGAAAGACCTGACAAAGAATATCAAAGCTTCTAACATCTACAGACTTATGAGCATTTTGGGCATAAGAAAAGAAATTTTTTTATTACTCCTGAATAAATTATATTATTGTGGCATTAACATTGCTTTAAAGCAAGACAAGCATGTCCCTTTGTGGCATCAACCTTTAAAATCTGGGAGTTGCTGTTGACTGCAAAAGATGCTGTGTCTAAACAATCCATGAAACATAAGTAAATGGAAGCAAATACTGCCTTGCTGGCAGCTGTGGAGAGTTCCTTCCTCAGATGTGTTTGGCAGATACAGACCTGGGGCTTGAATCCAAACTGTGGATGGGCATATCTGCCATGGATTCATATCTTTATTCTGTAGCTATATTAAAAGAAAAGAAAGGTTGGAGACAGCATGTGGTGGCTGTAAGTTCTAAAGCTGAATGGTGCATTGCTGGAGGAAGACTTATTTTCAGCCTTATTTATGTCAAAAGGTGAGCCCTGGATTGGTTGTTTGAGAAACTGAGTAGTACAAAGGTGTGGTAGTATTTTTTTTTTTTTTTAGGGATTAACATGACTATTAATATAACAAAAAATGTATGTGGGAAACCATTGAAACCATTAGTAGGAAGTCTTTTGGTAAGTTTTGTATGAAGATGCTACTCTACAGCATAAAATCTTACCTTCCTGCAGCTGTTTTTCTGACTATAGGTTCAAAATAGATAAAAATTATTACAAGTGTTGTCCTTGGCACCAGACTATCTCTACCTAGTGAAGCCACCAGTGAAGAACTTTTCAAAAAGGTCCCCAGGAACACAATTGTGGGCATAAACAAGCATTATAAACAGTTCCTATGTTAAAGGAAAAAGCAGCTCTCCTTCCAGACATGGACAGGCAGCTGTTCACTGAAGAAACAAGCAGCAGTGTTAAACCTCAGTCAATTTCATTTGCTTTGCAAAACACCTTGAAGAAGTTTCTCTGAAAGGAGGCCATAAACATCTATATATTGTGTCCAGGAATGGCTTGTCTGCTTTTGTCTGCTAGATTTGCTTGTTACCTGCTGTATTAAACTGTGCCCTTCCATACTGTGCTGCATGAAGATGACTCAGGGCTTTGCAAATAGTGGGACCTTGGTAAGGGCAACACTGAAACTGATGAGAACATATGCTTGGGGGCAAATGCACCTACTGGTCTTGGAAGCTACAGAGGCACTCAAGAAAAAGAGCTTTAATTTAGTGGGATGGGATTTAGAGAGATTCCCTCCTCCACAAGGCATTTTGGTACAGTAGCCTTTGGACTAAACTGAGTTTTCATGAATACCAGTTTAGCTAAGGCTTTAAACACAGATGTAAGGAAGCAAAGGGAAGACTGATAATTTCTGCTGGGCTCTTTCTCACAATATTTTCTTAGCCTCGAGCTGGGAGAACAGAAGTGGAGGTGGTCTGGGAGCCATTTCTCTAGTGTGGTTTGAAGAGGTTATCTCAGGTCTATGGAATAGCATGAAAATGGTGATGGAAGTGGGTAGGTGCTTGAAGCCATGCTCAGGAGATAAAGCAAAATTACTAAGGTGACTTTGAGCAAGAAGTATGGGCTCTTGGAGGAGTGAGTTTTTAAACTTATTTTTTTACTGCCATTTTAAAATTATATAGTAAGTAGGAGAAACCAGTGTCATCCTTCAGTATTAGGACAACCTTAGGGGTAAGTAGTCTATGTAAATCTATCTAGTAGTGAACTTGTTAAGCTTTCCTTTAGAGACTTTGTGTGAGTATGTGTGGCTCAGGAGGTGAGGAGGTGTTTGTCTCCAATCTGCAGGGATGCTCTCTTGAGATCAGTTGGCTGTGACTGCCAGAGTTTGGAGACAGTGGTCTTCAACAAGATACTGTGTGTACCCATGGATTGTGCTCTTAGGGGAGACTGATTACCCCCGTGTAGCTTCTGTTGTTGAGTTGCACTTGAGGCTATGGTGATGGGAGCATTTTGAATGTCTAATTATGCAGCCTGACCTTTGATAAGTGCCCAGAACTTTTAGAAAGGTTAAGGTTGCACAGCCAGCTGCTGGCTCGCTTTTGTACTAGTTTGGCTTCTGATTGCTTCTATCTTAACTTGTGTTTGTAGCATGCAGCAGAGGATGGACTTGTACACACAAATGATCCAGCCAGGACAGTGTCCAAAGAGTGGATTTGCATTTAAAGGCCCCAGCAGTTAGACTTCCTTAGAGAAGGTAAGGATAACAAACCCCAGGAAATGGGTTTTGGGGATATCCTAGTGTTTGATTCAGATAACCACCATACTCAACATAATTTCTCATTTGCTGCCCTGGGAATGTGGCTACTCTTTACTATGTCCAGAGTGTCACATTGCAATGTGTAACCCCCTGGCTATTAAAGATTTTAACTACTCCAGTCATCTTAAGGACTGCATGTTTCCCAGGGCTTCAAATACATGCTACTTCAAACTGTAATACCAGTATTGAGAGCCTGCAGAAAGCTTCTCAGAGTCAGTTTTCTCTGCAGAACAAAGTGTGGCAATGATGTTACTCCCCTAGCAATGCACCAGGATGAGGTGTTGGTTGGACAGAACGAGCCACTTCTGTAGGTAACTACAGAATCCACCGTCTAAGCTTCGCCCCGATGTAAAATTGCAGCAATGAAGTAGTTTGTATAATGGCAGGTACTCTCTTGCTTTTGTGAGCCTTCTATCAGGCCACTTCAGCCTTTCAAGTTTGGTTTGCTTGATCTCCTGTATAGGAGCAGTCAAAGGGTGAAGTCACCCAGAAAGCATTTGTGCAGAAAGATGCAAGTTGAACTGCAGAGCAGTGTATTGATGGCTGGACCATGTGACTTATGTTGTAGTCTCAGAGGAAGATATGGAAATACATTTGCAAAAAAGTGCTTCTGTAATGTCTAGTCTTTTAAAAATACATAGTCAAACAAGTGATAAGTTTTCTTTTATGCCCTTTTCTTTCCTTTATTTCTTTTTTCAACTTTCCCTCTGAAAAACAGCAACAGAAGAGTCTGGTTTTTTCTACTTTCTTCTGCTTTTGACACAAAGACAACTTAGCCCAGGGTGTAATCTACTTCTGGGCAAAATCTTTACCTGCTGCATCACCTCACTGTCATCTGCTCCAAGCGTGCTACTTTTGCATGTGTAAAAGCAAAAGTGACCATCTCAGCCTGTTGGCTAGCAAGCTGGCCTTTGGCTGGATTGAAGAAGCTAAATCCCATCCCTGTACTGACAGTCTGAGGCCATAATTAGATGCTTAGTAGAATTCTGGCCTAAACTATCCTACATCACTTCCATCCATCTGTGGTGTTGCCATGCAGTGACTAGGTCAGGAAGCTGCTGCAAAAACTCATGGGGCTTGTCTTTCAGTCTGTTTTCAGCCAGTTTACAGCTTAGCAGTGTGAGTACCTGTGTTGGCCCAGAGATAAGAAAGTGGAAGTGAGTGAAGCAGGCACTGAGAAATAGTAATGGCATTGCCATGTTGGAGTTGACTATAAAGCTTCACCTCAAATGGTAAAGGGTCCTGTAATATTGTATAAATTCTATCATACTCTTAGTGAAGCACTGAACTTTAATAGAAAATACCATGGAAATTCTGTGTGTGTAAGGTGAAAGCTAAAGCTTTTGGCTCTTCTGTAAAGATTTGATATTTAGGAAATCAAGAAATTAGTATTTGCTTTTATTGTGGTGTTCAGTGACCTGCACAACTCTTTCATGCAGATTCCTTCACCCTTTCTGATGTTTTGAACAAACACAGCAAGCCTAGATGGAGATTTTGATTATGATTCCAGCTTTACCACTTCTCAAGCCAATTGTGCTCAGGAGAAAAACCACCAGAACTCTGGAAATGACCAGGTGGACCCCGAACTGTTCTAAAGTTCATGCACAATTTCCAGGCATGTGCACACAGATCACTAAGAAGTCTTGCAACTCCTTGAGGGTTTCTGCTTGATAAAGAAAGTATTAAGCTGCTCTTAACACAAAAATAGTTTAGCCTGAACCTACAATGTCCGATCTCTTGCATTCTTTGAAATAGTAAAAAAGTATTTTTTACATAACTTTGCACACAGTTAAAGACTGTTCTTTTTAAAGTGTTTTACAACCTCTAATTTTGCATTTGACATTTTAATAAAAAAATCTTCTCTTGTCTTGTATATATTTTTCTAATCTGTGCAAAAGAAGCCACTGTAAATTTTGTATGCAGGCATATTTTACACAGTGCAAAAAATATTTAGGAATGTAAAATGGGTTATCTGAGGAAAAAATGCTGTAACTTGGTAAAAATATATGTGTGGGATGTTAAATGCTTTGTCTCTGATTCTTATCTTATATGCTTTTCATATGCACTTAGGTATTTAAATTTTAAAAGGCTTACAGGAGTAGGCATTTTCAAACTTTGATCACACTGCTTACTCAGAAAATGAGAAATGCAGTTCCCTCTCTGCTGTGGTAGTACCCTTATTTTTCCATTCCCTGCTCTACCCCTCCTTCTTAGTGTTTGACTCTCTTCCCTGCAAGAAAAGTAATTGTGATCTGTAGTAAGACCCAGCACTTTGACTGCTTTAAGGGAGGGTCAGTCAGGGCTGGTACTTTGAGCTTGGTCTCTCAGGACTACAGCAAGTAACCCAGCACTCTGATAATTGTCACTCTGACCAGAGAAATCAAATGATGTGTGTGCTCTTAAATAACTGAAGTCTGTCAGCAGCCTCTGGTCTCCCTGCCTGCCCTGGAACTGGGCTTTAGGCACAGGGTTGGATACTGAACCTTTCCATGGCAATTATACTCATTATTTGTACTGAATAAAGGGGGAAGGGAACTCTGAAATAGAGATGTGCGAGGCTAAATGTTGCAAACTGGATAGGTTCTTTGTGCATTCAAAATAAACACTGCAGAACTGAGGACTGCAAGCACTTTAGGTAGGTGGTGCTATAGGAGTATTTAGTTACCATGAGCCCAAATCTGCAACAGTGCCTTGGTATCCCTAAAAGTAAGTACAATGGAAGAAAAAACAAAGGGGGGTGGTGAGGTTACAAAGTAGAAAAACTCTTCCAGACAAGGCAAGTGATAACCTCATTTCTAGTATCTAATTTTAAAAATTCAATCTTCCTCCCCTTTCATTCTTCCTGTTTTTTTCCTCTTCCCTTTCCTGGGTGCCACCCTTCCCCAGTCACTACAGCCACAATAATCTAGATTTACATTTTATCCTGGACAACTTCATACTGTTACAGTCTAAAGTATTTGACAGGGCCTTTTTTTAACTCACTGCTCTGTAAACATGAGTACAGTGAAAATTATTAATTGATGCAAAATGTTTTTTAATGGTATTTCCAACTTTTTCTTCTGAGAAGATTGTCTGCTTTTAATTATAGCACAATTATAAATTAGTGGTTATGCATAAGGAAAATTAGCCTATGTAAGCCACTGGGGAAGTGATGGGGGAATATAATCTTTGCCAGTTAATTGTGCAGAAATATCCCAAGTGTGCAAATAGAGATAGGGAATGGGTGATGGGAAGCAGTAGGCCAGAAAAGGTTTGGAAATATAAGTCACAAACTGAATGCAAAAATAATAACATGTTTTGGAAAAAAAAATCAAGTTGGTTTGTACAAATGGGCCTTTTGTTTGACATGCCTTTGTAGTTTTCCAAGTATTCTAGACAGTGTTGATAAAACTTTAGCAAAAAGTTATGACCAGCAATTTTCTCAAAAACTGCAGGGTGAGCAGGGGAAATGTGAAAACAGCTCCCAGAGACCTGCTAAAGGCATTGACAATGCTTAGTTTGGTGAAAGGAGGCTGGGGGTGTATGAGAACAGTATATTAAAAAATACAGCTATAAAGAGAGAAGGAATAAATTCTTCCTGTTGCGGATGAGACCAGGAGAGAGAGATCGAGTTACAGACAGGGATTAAGGGTTCAGAAAAACCTTTTCCTACCAGCAGTAGTTAAATACTGACCTGAGCTGCCTGGGGAGGCTGCACAGTCTCCACCCTGATAATCTTTTGGGAGTGGTTGGCCAAGCACTTATCAGACACAGCTCTGGTATAGCTGGTCCCACTCTCAGGCACAGATGTGGACAAGATGTCCTCTTCAGCTGCCCACCTTTCTGATGGCACTGCTTTTTTCTTAGGCCCCTGGCCTCAGATGTTAAACAGTTAGCTGTGCATCTTAACCCCCCAACTCAGATCATATTTTTGTGCTCCTTTTCACAAGCTCTCTCATGTTTGGAAATCTTTGGTTTCTATGTTTTCATCCTTTATATTCTTTTTCAATATGTTTAAATTGATTGCAACATTAAATATCTTTTAACTTAGAGCTGAATAGAATATTATTCCCATATTATAATGGATGTATGTTTTAGAAAACAAACTAGAAATGAGGTGTTTCCTACAACAGGGGAGATGCGTATGTTCTGTTTTCTCTCTGCAAAATTAGTTGGGAAATCTCACAGCTTTGCTATCTCTGAATATCTCCATTATCTCAATTAGGCAGGTTCTCAGCTGGAGACATTTTATTTATTTAAACAGGAAAGCCTGAGACTCCAACAGTGAAGATGAAAGTCCAATTCCACGATGTAACTTTCTTGAGGTTAAGAGTATTGATTGAATTTGTGATGTGAATCTATTGCTCCTGTGTCTGGATGTATAAAGAATATGTAATATGAAGATAATAACCAGAATTAATCTGAAAAAAATACATGAAAATATATATTATACTTTCATAAAGACTGTATTTGAATTTTTTGTGTTACATGGAGAAAGTTCTTCTTTCTTTTCTTTTTCCACGCTTCCACCTTTTATGTTTGGCTTTTCCCAGTGTCACCTCCTTGGCCTCTCTGGAGCTGGGAATGGGGTAGAGTTGGGCTGTGCCCCTCATGGGTGGAGCAGCACTGGAGGGGAGGGAAGGAAAGGGGACAAAAGGTGCAGTGAGCAGACCCAAAGCACTGAGCATCCAAGAAGACAAGGGGCAGGCACGGTCCCCTGCCCTACATCTCCTATCCAGCCCCTGTCCCTCTCCAGCCCTGTGCCGAGGGTTTGTGTTTGCCAGCCTTGCCACCACCTCAACATAAGTGGTTACTCCAGTGTGTGCTCAGACTGGCACGTTCAGCTCGTGGAGCCACATGAACTCCTTGTGTTGTTGTTGTTTAATGGTTAATCACTTGAATGGAGGTGTAAACAACTGCTCTTTGTGCATCCTTGCCTGGAAAGGAGTCAAGTGATCCTTTTACACAGCACAGGTCAAAGATGGGCTCCTTGGCAAACAAGTCTGGGCAGTCAGTGCACGTAAGCAAGGTGAGTTTGCTTTCACCCACCTTCACCACCTCTGCCCTGCCTGGTTTGCAAAGCTGATGCAAGGTCATGCTGTGCTACAGGAAACAAAGGGGAAAAAAATTGTTTTCATGGTGTAAATGGAGTGTGGTGATAAAAACTGTTTTCCTGTGGCTCTTGCACGTCGTGTGGCAGTTATTTGGCATACTACCACCATCTCCCCAGGGAATGTGTAGTCCTGGTCTGCTGTGGGAACTCCTGCAATAAGATGCTTCAGTAACAGTGTTCCAGCAAACCCTGCTGAAAGGATATATGGCTAAAACACTGGCTACAGAACCGAGCTGGAAAACAGCTGAAAAGGCACTGTGGCTGCACTAAGAAAAGTTATTAAACACCAACCCCCCTTCTTCATTTACTCATGTGGGAAATGTGGCTGCACACATCAGCCTGGCTGGTCTCCAGAGAGAGGACTGGGTCAGTGGCCATAACTGAGCAAGGAGCCCACATGAGCTCCAGTAAGCCCTACCCTGACTGGCTCTGACTGCCTATGAGATGCCTGAAACACAGAAATATTATGCCCAAACGTCAGGCGTTTTTTCAGCTTTATCACTTCAATTAATGAAAGAGACTACCTCTCCCTACAAGGTGTATGTCCCTGTTCATATTCTGGGGCCATGATACCATCGTATGAGAGCAACCCAATTTGAAAATCCCTTCCTCCTCACCAGCCATGCTTGCACCCTGGCCCTGTGCCACCACACACCACCTTGGGTCCTGGGCATGGCTCTGAGGGGCCAAGGGCACCCTTGGGCATAGAGAAACAATGAAGATCTTTAACTACTCTATAGTTGGCTATTATTGGACACAGTTTGGAATTGGATCAATAGTGGTGGCTGCACACTCAAGGGAGCCCCAGGGCAGAGCCAGGAATCAGCAGGGAGTTAAAGGAGCACCATCAAAAACAGAGGGCTGTCACTAGAGCATCCCAGGATTCCAGGCAATGAAACAGCCTGAAAAGACCCAGGGGAAGTTTGGGGAGGCTCTCACTCTGATGATAGCACTTAGCACATTGAATCATGCCACATTCAACCAAGACTTTCCGTGATGGGTGAATGGGGGCAGAAGCTTGTCCCACCCAATCTCATTGCACCACAGAGAAAAATCAAATGCAGGAGTGGTTTGGACCTCAAAGGCTGCAGAGCCTTGTCTACCCCAACAATCAATGACTGATCTTGTGCTGATTTGTGAGCATGACTGGTGATAAAAGAATGGTCCTGGGCTCACCACACTCATGGAGCCTGGGGTGGGAGTGCTGAGGCCCTGCTGTGAATTAGTGCGGGAGTCTGGAGGGTTTGGGCAGGGGCTGAAGCTCTGCCAGCTCCACTGCAGCCAGATCCTTGAGGCAGCGGAGGGAGGGAGGGAGCAGAGTCCTCTCTCACACATCTGCAGTCACATTTAAGTGCACTTAGCAGTGAGAGCCCACCATAATAGCACAGGAATGAAACGAGAATGTACAGAAATGAGTGCAGAGAAAATTAAAGATGGCCTACATTAATCAGCAAGCCTGGTTTGCTTTTTAGAGAGCTGTTAGACATCAGTGCCTGCAGAGACAATCTATCCATCACTGTGTGAAGAAGCATCAGCAGCAGAGTGGGATTTTGTGAGTGCTTGCTCTGAGGTCTCTCAACACCAAACCCCGTGTCTTGTGTCCATCCATGCGTGTGAGCAGTTACATGGGCTGCTGCAGTCCAGAGGCTGCTGGCTCCATCTGTGCTGCCTGTGTGTCCCCCTGCCTGCTCCCCTGGCTGACGGGAAACAAAGGATCACCCATGGCTTTGCTCAGCTCCCCATCCCAGCCCCTGCATCCCAGCTAGCAGGAGGTTACAGAGGAAGGTATCTGTGCTGCAAGCTCCCCAGCAGTCCCGGCTTTCTGCAGGCAGCAGCAGCGTCTGGCACATGCTCACCACATGAAAAGGCACAGCAGTGCTTCACCTGCATTTTTTAGGAGACTGATGTGTAACTTGGAATGCAAGATACAGGCCAAATAAAGAACAAAGCAGCTCATTTATTAAAAAGTTTCAGCCCATGCAAGTCTGCCTGAAGGTGAAGTGGGAAGGGATATTACATGGAATAAATGCCACTCATAAGTGATCACAAGGTAAGCACAAAGTGATGGAGTGACACTACTAGAGCGCCCCACTGCTTGTGAGCCATCCCTGAAATACAGTTACAACCAGATGGGAGAAACTAGTAAGAGAGAGTTGAGATATGAGCTTTAACACTTGATTCTTTTTCAGACAGCAACTGCAAAAATAGTATGGAATGGAATGACTTTTCATTATTTCTTTCTGACTTCAGGATAAAAAGCAGCCCATGTTCAAGGAGACTGCACCCGTAGTTTGAAACCCAACCTGATCTCCAAGTCTCAGGCAGGCTGGGTCTCCTTTCCATGCATGATCACCAATTGCAGCTGCTCTGCAGGTTCAATAACTCTCTCTGGTGCCTGGTAAAGGCTTCCCACTGTGCAGGTACCCTGGGTCACAACCACCCTGGGAGCTCATGGGCTGCGGGGCCCTTGGTCAGCAGTGCAGCTGGAGCATCACACAACCTGTCTGTGGATGCTCTTCGCCCTGCTGCTCCCCAAGCAGGATCAAAGAAGTATAACAAGGTAAAAATAAATAATAATGACAATGTAAAACTGGGTGCTGTGGTTAGCTGTACACCACAGGGCAGTAACAGCATATTTGAGTTCATTACTCAAATCTTCATCCTTTGTCAGGAAAAAAGGGGAAAACAGTGTTTGGGAAGAGCTGTGGGCCTCTGGCACAGCCACCTCATCTTCATGGGCAGCACCCTGCTGGGCAGAATCAAACCACCCCCCAGCGCTCTGTGGGAAAGACTGCTTGTAACCAAACTCTTGGCTACAAAGGGTTTGAGAATAAACTCTGCTTCTGCTCTGTTGTGCAGGTAATTTTCTCCCCCTCCCAAGTCATTATAAAACCTGTGAGCTGTGACCAGCTTTTTGGATGCTACAGGCAAGTAATTCTGCTATTGAAACGTCTGTCTGTGGTACGGCAAGGCCTGGCATCGCCTGCACCAGCTGAGGCTGCAGCCACAGAGCTCACTGCCCAGCCCAAGAAGAGGGAGGCTGATAGGTGGAAATACAAAAAGACAGTGTCTTCCCAATCTGTTTCTCTCTGTGCTCTGAAATAAATGTATAGCAGCTGAACCAACTGGAAGGAAGGAAGGAAATTTCTGGTTTAATTAAATGAACAAACTGAGCAACCGGATGCTGGAACAAAGAATAAAGAATAAAGAATAAAGAATAAAGAATAAAGAATAAAGAATAAAGAATAAAGAATAAAGAATAAAGAATAAAGAATAAAGAATAAAGAATAAAGAATAAAGAATAAAGAATAGCTGCTGCTTATCCAGGAGACAACTTCAGAGCTGGGACCTGGTTTGTGGATGGGCCACTTTCTCCTGCTCCTGCCCATGAGAAAACCACTGTGTTGTCTCTTGGCATGTAGGTGACTTGAACTGACATCAGTGGTGATCAGAGACTTGCACTGAGGGGGAACTGAGCTTTCCTTGCTGGCAGACGCTGGCTCTCCCCACAGTGCACACCAGGATCACCTGACAAATCCCGTACGGGTGATGCACAACACGCTTTGGTACTGACAGATTTACAGAAAGCTGCTTAAGGTGGAAGGCAGCTGCACAGCAGCTGTAAAAGGCGCCTGCACATTCTTATTTTGTTGTGTTCAACTCAACTGAACTAATAAGATGAAAGGCAATTCCAAAGCACCTCGCAGATTACCTTGTCCAAGAGCATCTTAAAAGCTCACACAATTAAAGTGCATTTGATCTAAAAATACAGCATCAGTCATGACAGTGTATAATAGCTGTAATGTTTAACCCAGGAGAATCAGCTTGGTTAAGTGTATTGCTTTACAACTGCTGGCACCTGGGAATAGTGTCTGTGTTTCTGGGTCAGTCTTTGAGATCCCAGTTTGTCAGACTAAAAGGGACTGAACCTCTTCTACCTAAAATGTAACAGCTCCCTCTGTATTGTGCACTCCTGTAATCCAATGGCCACAGCAAAATTCGTGCATGCGGTCATGAGAGAGCTGCTGTCTGTGATTTAGTCCATCCTGAAATCAGTCTCTGGCACCCCATTTCAATGCAATTTGTGTGCTACGGAAGTGTTTCTGCAGCTGAATTAATTCTGTTGTTTCAAACCTGACAGTGCTCACACTGTCCCCCTGCCCCACTGCAGAGCTTACCCTGGTCCCAGTCTCTAGAGACTCCACAACAGCAGAGTGTGAGCAACCCCTGGGCTCGGGGAACCAGAGTTTCACCTTACACTTTGCTAGCCAAGTGGTCTGACTTCTCCTGGGTTTCGCACAGGATGGCTAATGAGCATTATCTGTACGTGAGGGAAAGTGCAAACAGCTTTTATCTCCACAAAACCAGGCAGTGTCCCCCCATCAGCTTGGGGTCAACGTTGTCTCTCTGTGAGGTTAAAAACTACCAGCCTCTTATCTACAAAACCTCTTGCAACACAGAGCCCTGAGATACCTTGTTTTCTGGCTCTCAAGACAAAGACCGAGGCTTAGGTCGACACTTCAAAGTTTCATCTTGCCAATCAGGAGTTTGCAGGGCTTAGGGTGTACCATCCCTGGCCAAACAGCCACAAGGCAGGACTGCTGTTATCACAAAAGTGAAACCTATTTAAACTGTCACCTTGCTATCAAGTACCCCAGCCCTGGTATGTCCAAGGAGAAGCAGGTAGTCAGTTCAAGGGCTAGAGCTGTTTGCTTGATAAATATTGGTGGTGTGGAGCCAAGGAGTGTTGCAACACTGCAAAAGGTCCTTAAAAATGTTCAGACGATGAAAATTGCCGGCACTGTTGTGATTTGGAAGCTCAAATAATAAATGATTCAACAACTGTACAGTTACCATGGGGATGAATTCTCATTGAGCCTAAAATTACCGAGCTGCTGACAAGGACCTATTTTTAGTATCAGCAGATGTGTATCTTTAAGAACATCAGCACAGACCTACTACTGTGTGTTTGTGTATGCATGCCTGCTCGCCTGTAATTGAGTTTTCTCATGCTAATAATAAAAGCAAAAGTAAGTACACGTCTGACCGCTGCAACAGACAATGCAGTGATTTAGGCCGGGGGTGATAAGTGGAAATTGCAATTAATACCTGATAAATAAAGCATGCAAAGAGGCCAGATTGCCGGTATGTAACTGAACTAGTAAGCAGAGCCCTATCATTACTGTCAGCTAACGTGCTGCAGTAATGGAGCGTCTATTTTTGGTGTCTGTGAGTATCTAATGGGAAGCACTCATCTGCACTGTCAGAGCCCACGACACAGCAAAACGGAGGCTCAAAGCTGACACGAGCGGCTGGCACGGATCCCCAGGCTGCACACTCAGCGGCGCGGTTTGTGAGCGCTGCTCCCCCTGCACTTCGCACTCGAGGGAAGTGCGAGGACAACCGAGCTGGGCAGTGCCGGCTCAGGACAGCCGGGACCCGGCTCAGGACAGCAGGGACCCCGCGCTGGGCAGTGCCGGCTTAGGAGAGCAGGGACCCGGCTCAGGACAGCAGGGACCTGGCTCAGGACAGCAGGGACCCGGCTCAGGACAGCAGGGACCCGGCTCAGGACAGCAGGGACCTGGCTCAGGACAGCAGGGACCCGGCTCAGGACAGCAGGGACCTGGCTCAGGAGAGCTGTGACCCGGCTCAGGACAGCAGGGACCCGGCTCAGGACAGCAGGGACCTGGCTCAGGAGAGCAGGGACCCGGTTCAGGAGAGCAGGGACCCCGCGCTGGGCAGTGCCGGCTCAGGAGAGCTGTGACCCGGCTCAGGACAGCAGGGACCCGGCTCAGGACAGCAGGGACCCCGCCGAGCAGGGACCCCGCCGAGCAGGGCCCGTCCCCTGTGCTGCCCCGCACCGCACCCGGGAACCGAAGGGCCCCTGCACCGCTGACTCGCCCTGAGTTTTCCTCATTAACTCTAATAGGACGGGCTGGAGACCTGCCTTTTTTCATAGCCTCATTCTGCTGAGGGAGAGGCCAGAGGGCGGCTATAATGACATCTCATTTGGTGATAAAAGGGTTGGTTTGTTTTTGCCAAACACGTAGCAGCATAGACATATCTCTGCTCGCCTCTTGGCACGCCGGTGCAGCACATACACATGCAAAAGGGGCTTGCTAGCAAACCAGCCAAGCAAAAATCAAAAGCAGTGCATTGCAGCCGGGTAGGATAATAGGGTATTCCAAGAGACAGTTCAGCAGTTTTGTTCAAAAATCAAACAAGCTCTTCTAGTTTCTGAAAGGCAGGCATGGAGACAAGGGAGACGACTGTGGTGGTTCAGAGCAGGCAGCAGTGCTTCTGCCTGTGCTGCCGTGGGAGGCTCTGGTCACGCCTCCCACGGAAAGCAACGGGGGAATAATGGCATTGCAGATAAGAGAAAAATTAAGGATCAAGAAAAGCCCTTGTGCTGAGATACACTTGGGAAAAAATGTGAACAGTCCTCTACCCCAGAGCAAATTATGTAAAGGGGCCTGATTAAACCATCCATCATTTCCCATTTTTGATATTTAATTAGGAAAGAATGGTTAGTTCCTCAGAGTTGGCTCTTTGAGATGTGTTGGCCATATACACTGCTCTGGGAGCGTATGTGCATCTGTTACAAATGTCTGATTCTGCTAAGAAACACCATAGCATTCTGCCACCATAGAAAACTCCACACAAGCATTCTTCTTTTATCCTAATATTTGATCTTATGTAACTTAACCTCAGGGGAGTTTGGTTTGACTCAGAAGAAGCTGTCCCTATGGAAGCTAGCCAACCAATATTCCAGGTGAGGTTTAGAGACGCTCTTGTTCAGAAAGACTGAACAACTTGGCCATGCTGACAAAGATTAAAGTGAGAGCTTCAGGAGATATGGGCAGCTGAGCTGCCTGGGCTGGCCATGCCCTGTTAAGATCATATATGTGGGCTTTCATCTGAATTTCCTAATGCCCTTGCCAAAAGAAGCATAAGAGGGTATACACTGGGGAACAGAGGTGTACAGGGCACACAGACATGTCTGAGAGGTGCTCTCAGGCTCATGGCTTATCTGAAACACAGGATGTGAATTTAACTATGTACCAAACAGAAACTTGACCTCAAATTTTCATCTTGAAAATCAAAATTGGAGGGGTTTTATTGTTCAGGCAGAGTGATCAGAAACATCCACACAGGCAGTGGCCTAGAACAAGTTCTGAGAATTCACTGGTTCACAGGAAACTGTTTCCTGATACAGAGGGTGTTGTCAGCTCTTCTCAACTCCCAAGGCACTGGGTTTACTGAGACAAGAGCTGCCACTATGAACACAATCCTCAGAGCACAGGGGATTGGGGTCCTTCAAATCCAGGAAAGGGCTTTTTTCTTGGCTTCTTAGGAATAACCCTTGCCCTTGGGACACATTGCACTGGTTTGTTTCCTTTTGAGTCCAAAGATACGATCCAGAGGATCCAGATGTGAGCCACGGGGAAAAGTAAGAAGGCCCAAACCACAAAGATGACTCTGCCATCCTTTCTGTCTGCCTCCTCCACTGCTGGAGAAGAAAGTGCATGTGCCTGCCTGAGCAGTATCAGCTGAGCAGTAGATGTCCTCCTTGTTGTAGATGAATAATCGGTACCTGGGGAAAGGGTGTTATTGCTTTTGAAACCTCACAATTTTCAGTGAGAAATACCAGAATCTAGACATAGAGGAAACAGAGGAGAAGGGTCTTTTCAACCATATGACCTGAAACTATGTCAGGAAACAGCCCTGAAATTACATGCTTGCTAAGGACTACATTCACATAGCCTGGATTCCTTATTCCTAGTTGAGATTTAGGGGACCTCTGGGTGAATTCCATGCACTGCATTAGTGGGAAATATTTAGCTGCAAGCAGATGTGCCAGCTTTGTGGGATCGTAGGATAACTCAGATCAGAAGGATCTCTCAAGAGATCTCTAGTCCAACCACCTGTCCAAAGCAGGGACAGCTCTGAAGTCAGATCATGTTATTCAGTGTTTAATCCAGTCTGATAAAACCCACCAAGGACAGAAACTGCAACCTCTGGGCAACCTGTTCCAATGTCTGACTGTTCTCATGGGGAAGAGTTTTATCCTTATATTCAGGACATAAGGATGTGGTAAATTATATAATCAGCTTTGCTGTGGATGAGAGACATCACCAAATACAACATAAGTGTTAACAACTGAGTAACAGCAGTTATCCAGGGGAAGTTGTCGATGCCAGGATCACCCAGGGCCATGAATTTCAGCCGTCTAAGTGAGGTCTAAGTGACAACATAAGTGCTGAAAGTCTTTGGTACTGACAAAAGTTTTGTCATTGTTGCTGAATGTACAGTGAAAAGAGCAGCAAGACAATAGATACAACTTGTACTTGATTTCATTCACTGTGATAAGGGTTAAAGTGCAGCAGCAACTAACTTAAACAAAGAAAAGGGTAACTTGAAGAGGAACTGCTACAACTGTAACTGCTACAACTCCACTGCTTTCAAAATCACTTTGCAATAACCATAAAGTCAATAACCATGCAGGTTCTGTTTTATAGCCACAACTATGTAAATCAGACATGGGCAGGGCTGTACTTCCCCCACTTCCCCATAGAGGCTGGGGATTCTATGTGCAGCATTAGACAAAAGTTTCAGATCTCAAGTGCTGGGGTGTTGAGGAGTACTGATGCAGGCCAAGCCCCCAAATTTTCTGTCCTGCCATCTGTCCTGCAAACGCACCATCCCAGAGTTAATCAGTGACAGGAAAAGGGTAAAACCCCAGCAAGACCCAGGCCAACAGCACACCAGAACAGAAGGAAGAACTGGTCAGTGCTGCTCCCAGTCAGTGCCCACATTTCTGCACCCTTTTGTACATAGTCAGGGATAGCTACTCAAATCTGCCTTAGTTTTCTCTGCCATGCTACTGTTTTTTCTCATCAGGAAGTTTGTTTCTACCTACAGTTCTCCAGATGGGTCTCTAACAAAGTTTCCAGGCATGATGGGCCTCCATAATCTGCTCTCAAAGCTTTAGTGACCTCTTTCTCTAGGATTCAGTAAGGAAACTGATGCTGATAAACCCTTTTGGATTTCAGTGTAGATCCTTTGTTCTAGAGTGTCTAAAACCACTTTTCCCCCAGAGTTGTTCCCATCCTTGTGTTGGTTCAAACCTCCCCTCTGTGCAGTGTTTTCTCTTGCTCATCTTCTCTTTTTCTTCCTGCTCAGCTCTGATGTGTCCTGAGGAGCCTCTTTGCATAGAGCCTGACTTCCCACATCCCTTTCTGAAGGCAGCTTCCACAGGCAATATCCATTCCTGCTGTTTGACCCTCAGCTCTCAGCATCACACACAGAGGTCAAGGCAGCCACCTTTGATGGGCTGGCCAAGCTCTCTGCTTTTCACAGGGAGACCCTGGCTCCCTGACCATGCTGATCACCACCCTCCTCAGAGGGCAGCTTTGCACCTGAGCAGACACAGGCCATGCAGCAGGACAGCTCTCCTGGCTCAGAAAGCACTGGAACACCCATCACATCACGCACAGATATCAAGGAAATTAACCTTGACTAAAGTACCAAACCCCAACAGCATTGAAGGGACTGTAACCAAGAAGGAGCAAAACTGCCAGACATCAGGACAACAGCTGCTGGGGGCTATTCCACCATACAGCAGCTGATATGAAGCATCTGACTGGCATTCAAGATGTTGAGCTACCTAGAGCTCAGGTCTTACCCAGTATGACAGTTCCTGTAGTCTAAAGGTGTAGTTATGTGGGAGGTGATTCTCCCCCTCTGCTCTGCTCTTGTGAGACCTGGAATACTCCAGGGGCCCTACAAGAAGGCTGGGGAGGGACTTCTGACCAGGGTATGTAGTGGCAGGAGAAGGGGGAATGGCTTTAAACTGAAAGAGCGTAGGTTTAGAATGGATACTAGGAAGAAATTTTTACTGTGAGGGTGGTGAGGCCCTGGAACAGGTTGCCCAGACAGCTGTGGATGCCCCATCCCTGGAAGTGTTCAAGGCCAGGTTTGATGGGGCTTTGAGCAGCCTGGTCTAGTGGAAAGTGTCCCTGCTAATGGCAGGGGGTTGGAACAGGTTGATCTTTAAGGCCCCTTCCAACACAAACCAGTCTATGATTCTATGACTCTAACTTATGAAAGATCACCTTTGGTGTCAATCTGTTAATCTCCTCTGCTGAGTCACAAGAGTTCAAATAAATTGGACTGAACTACTTGCGAAGTTGAAATTGCCCATGGAAAATCAGTGCTCCATTTAGTTTAACCGTTCAAGTTAACTTCCCCCCTCCAATTTGTAATTTTCTAAAGTTTATGAACTTAAAAGTAGTGCCTCCTCGATAACACAATTTCAATTTCCATGTGTCTGCATCCATATTGAAAATTACCAAAGCCAAAATATTTGAGACTTTTAACAACAGATAAGCTAAAGCCATTGCAATTTTAAGGCAGATCTGTATCGTGCTGGCTGCAATCTTCAAGTCACTCCTGCAGGAAGACATCCTTCAAAGAGTTATTCAGCACTGATATATACCTGACAACAAGGATTTTTGTTTTGTTTAGGAAGAAGCAGATGAACAAAAACCCATTTGAAATTCTATTTCTTACAATAATTTGGTAATTCTGATAGGGTCTGATCTGCTTTCACTAAGATAAGACCAGTTCAGAAACATCAATGCAATGCACACACAGGACATGAGCAGTATTGCACTAAAGACACATTTACCTTAAATTTCACAACAAGACAAAAAGCAAAATTATATTCTTTCATAGTTTTTACTATATAATTCTTTTTCCTGGAAATTTAATTTAAAATCTAATTAATAGCACATGTCCTTTGTGTAGGGCTATCATTTATTCTTAGTGTCAATAAAACTACTGCACATTTGACCCCGAGCACAAGTAGTGTTTCAGTAACTCACATCTGATCCATGCTTGTGTGTGCACATGCACAGCACCCAGGCTGAGCATGTTTTACTCTTTAGCCCTGAAACACCTCTGTTTCACTGCAGATTGGAGAAGAGGATCAGTACAAACCAAATGTGCTGTGAAAGGGTCTCCAGGAAAACAAGGGGAAAAGTGAAAAACAGGGCTGTGGATCACTTCTAAATCCCTACTGAGGTAGGCAGTTTGACTCCCATAGATTCTTGACATCCATTGCCTCTCTTAAAAGGAAAAAAATGAAAAGTTGGGAGAAGAACAGAAGAACAGAGCTATACAGATGCAGATGTGGAAATGTATGTCTCTTATTTCCATCCTGCTACCAGTCTGGCACGCTCCAGGCTGACTTGCTCCTTTTTTATGGGAATAAGTTTTCTGTGTCCTATGGTCCAGGAACCAACCACAGTTCAGGACAGAGATGAAAGCAGCTGAGGAAGTTTGCATTGGAGGTGTTGGAGGAAAGCAGCTGTCAAAGCAGCCCAGTGAAAGCTAACAAAAGAGCAGAACAGCAAGATGGAAAACATAAATATTTGCTTTTTTACCTTCCAAACCAAGGTACAGATGAGAGATCACATCAGTGGGGCATACCCATGTACTGACTGACAGATGGGTATTGCCAGAATAGCAACTGCCAATGCTGCCTGCCAACCACAGCACAGGACTGGGGATCCCCCTCGTCTTCCTTTTCTCAGGAGAAGTTGGGGACGTGCATACCTGTGTTCAGTCACCTGCTTCAGCACTGTGTGGTTTCCTCTGGAAAACTACTAGTCTTGTAAACAAGAAAAGGCATTGCAATGTGGATTTAAGAACACTAATAACCCAAATTTGCACTTTCACTGCGAGCCCATGCTTCTGTAGATTTAAGCCTTGAAACTAGGACAATTGTTGTGATGCAGGTAGAATAAGCCCCAAACTCTTATGGCAAAGTGCTTAGAGCAGTAAATATTTGTTATTAAGCCAGCCAGGATCCATTTCCTCTAATTAAAACATTTTCATCCTGGTGCTGTTTCATCCCTTACTGCCAAATGAAAAATGTATTTAAGTCAGTGCTGCTCCTGAAAGCGATCCCATTGAGCTGGAAGACTACAGCTTCTCTGCACTGTAAAATCAGTCAGAGCCCACCTTCTGAGGGGGAGCTGATGACACAAGCCCCATAGTGTGCCAGGGAGCAGCCAAGTTCCTTAGATGAGGACTGAAGCACCTACATGGGAGGAAAATGAAAGCAGGTCCACTTATTCTCCAACTTACCACTTGGCTTCCAAGTGCAAAGTCCCAGCAGGATTATTTTTCCCCCGGCTTTACAATTGTTGCTGCTATAAAACATGTACTTGGGATTGGAATTGAACAGATTAAACTTCTTCATATAGCTCAGGACCTTACAGCCTATCCTTAGCACCTTTTATGAATTAAATCCTGCCAAGTCAGTGATTACCAGGAGGACACAGAGACAAGGTGTTTTTTACAATTTCTTTTGATTGTTCATATCCCACCTAATGCCTGCAGTGATGAAGAGCACTCTTAGCTGGCTGTGTTACTCTACCAGACACCACCATATTATATAATGGGAAGCAAAAATAATACAATTTAGATCCAGGATATTGCATAAGGAACAGCTAATGCTGCACGCCTCTGAATTTATGGTGCCTGATTTCCTGTAGCTTCCTCTGTTGTGGAGTTTACAGTGTTTACTAATGCAGCTCGGGCACACTGCAGCCTTCCTCTCTCTATGGGCACCAATTCCTTCTTTTCCAGCAGCTGCCTTTTGCCAAGGAAATTGCATAATGGCAGTTCTGCAGCTTTGACAAAGGTGACTGGGGTTAGTCACACAGCTAAAACATCATATTTGGAAGAGAAAAAGTGAACCAAACTCACTGACTCAGGAAATTAGCTTGTTGATGTCATTTTTGTGTCCCCCCCAAAGGCATTTATGTAGTTACTGTACCACTTTAAGCGGTATTTTCCAACTACTTCTAAAACAAAAAAACAAAACAAAACAAGAAACCCAACAACAAAAACAAAAAACCAACCAACCAACAAAAAAAACCCAACCAACCAACCAATCAACCAAACAAAAAACAAACAAAAACAAAAAACAAAACAAAACAAAACCAAAAAACACAAACAAACAAACAAAAAAACAAACCAGGAGGAAATTCCCATAGAAGTTGAAAAGAATTTTTCTGTTAACTTCATCTTTTCATTTCATTGCAACTAGGATTTCTCCTCTGATTTCTGCCCTGTGTTGTACAAACTGAAGATGAAGGACACTTGCAACTTGCCCTCCAACTCACACTGCAGGGTTTATAAGGAGTTAACCAGATTGTGGTCACCAAGAAGTGACTGAGCCACAATATCTGATGTCAAGTGAACAAGCACATCAAAGGTACCTACCAAAAAGCAACTGAAGGGAACAAAGCTACATATTATTTGGGAAGAGCAATATGACATGGACAAAAGACATATAAAAGTGAAATACTACAACCACAGGCTTTAAAAAATGACCTGGGTAAGGCAGGGAATGCAGGGTGAGGAGACGAAAATCATGGGGCCAGGGACTAGGAGGGAATGAGAAATGTTTTTTAGATGGAGATGATGGAGAAGTCATCAACCCTGGGACTGGCCCCCACTGACCAGAACTTCAGTTGTGCATTAACCAGCGTACATCCTTCTCCCTTATGCCTTCCATGAGATGTGCTTGCTATTTGCTTGAAAGACTTCTTTTAAATCTCATTTTAAGGACTTAGGGCGGAGTCCCTACTTTCCTGCCGTGTTTATCAAGCCATGTACCATGCTCACATAATTTTTACAGCAGTTTCCAAGCGCTGGAACAATACACGATAGTGAGCTAAAAGGAAGACAGGTGACACGAGGGAAATAGCAGACAAAAATCATTTAACCTGCCAGACTTCTGGCTAAATTGAGTTACTTCTAAGAGTTCAGGGAACATGGGAGTACAAACAGCAAGATATAACTAGGGTGCAAAGCTGAGTTTTGGGCAAAGACTGAGGAAAACAGTTGTCTCATCATACAGAGAAAACTCAGGGGGAGTTAAGCAGCCATGTAGACTATGAATGAAAAAGCTGTGGCAGCCCAGGCAATGCTAGTGCAACACCACAGAGAGGCACATTGAAAGATGAGGTTGTGAGTCTTCAGTGCATTTGTTTATAACATTATTTAAAAATCGAGTTTACCCTCAAAACATAGCCCCCTGTAGATATAATGAAATTAAATTTCTTCTCCAATGCATTGAGATGTCACTTGTTACAAAAATTTAAAGGCTTACTTTTGGTTCTACAGCTCATGTCATCCACTGCAAGATCGTGTGTTTTGAACATTTTTTTTTCTTCACAAGATGGAAAAGAAAAAAAAACAAGCTAAGACCTAGTTAAATGCCTGTCATGAAAATATAATTGTATTCCAAATTTAAAACTGTAAGTAAACTATATTTTCACTTATGAATTCAGAAAGTTTGAGCATACTGTGAAGGCCAAATGTATTTTCATTTTGCTATTTTGCTTCTCTAGAAACCAACAACTGGTATTTGAGGACCAGCACAGACTAAAGAAACCCCACCTCTGAAACAAAGATATATAAAACTTAGAAGAATTGTTATTTCCCGGGTCAACACTTTTTATTTTATTTTGTTTGGGAAACGGAGTAGATGGTGACTTTTATATCACAGTATGTATGCCTGCATAGGGTAGCACAAGGCAAAAAAAAAGACAATTTGCAATGAATCAATGAAACCTCCTGGCAATACTTCAATTGGTCCAGTATCTGCTAAAATGTCTCTCCTGAAACCAAAATCAGCAATGTTCGATCCATTCCCTTATGAAGAAGTGAAATGTTCCATATTTTGAAGAAGACAAAGACTTAAATGGAATATGTGAGGAGAAAGGCTGCTGGCATGAGCTTAGGACGCTCACATTATAAGTGACAAAGATGTGTCAGTGAATTATGCAAGTTATCTGAAACAAGTGCCAACATTCCTTTGACCAAATCATCACATACTCTAAATAACATTTAGCTTACTATAACCCTTTTCTTATATACACCTCCCGGCCTTGAACAAAGGAGAAAGTAAAAGCTATTTTAGAAGTAATTTAGGAAGCTTAAAACCCAGCCAGTCATAGTGAAATTTATTAGCATCTTTTCTACGCCTCACTTCAACTGCCACTTTATTGAAAAGTGTTATTCTAGTAAAATCCTTAGAATGAATGTCTCGAGGCTTTCAATGACTACAAAGGACACTTGTAAAGTTAGCTGTTCTCATTAGTATACAGAGGCCAGTATTTGGGGAGGGGGAAAGGGGGGGAGGGAAAAGGAGATGCAAAATCGATGCATAATTATCAGTGGCAAAAAGTTCAAGTTAAACTTGCCAGCTTTCAGGATTCCAGCTGATCCCCACACATACACTCAGGCTCCATGGGCTATGCCCAGCTTTTAGCTTGTTTCATCCAGCTCTTCTAGTAATTAAACTACTCATCCCAGGGTTCAAATTCAGCAACTGCACAGCAAATACCCACGTCCCTGAGCATCTAAAGGACAAATACAAGAACAACTAGTTTTTCAGTTGAGGCTAGTGGTTACATTCTTTGTATCTACTATTGAACTTTTCTCCTGGATAAAGAAACAAGAAAATTTCAAATAAAAATTCATTTGAAGGATAAGCCGCACACTATGTTACTGTATTAAAGAGTAAGAACTAATGGCAGATCTGAATCTTTTCAAAGTTGTGCAAAATGCCACAAAAGCAGCCCAAGTTATGAGAGAAAGCACTTCAGATGCTAGTAATTAAGTAGGTTCTAAAATGTGTTGAACTTCTTTGCATTTTACATGCTTTGATATGGAAAAATTGCATTCTACTTATAAATTAATCAAGATAAAGCTAATAATAACACCACATACTGATCCTGGTGCATAAGGAATTCAGTGAGACATAAAAACCTTCAGCAGCAGTTTCTATTAGTAGCTGTAGCAGATAAAGAAATCGAACATTTTTTGTGGATTTAATGTATTCATGAAAGAACTAATCGCACAAGTAAACGTAGCTGCTCAAATTGCTCTCTTGGACAAAGGCAAACATCTTCCATTTTCTTTCATGTGGGATTGCTACCTTCTTCAAAGGAGCAGCTTTTACCTCAAATTGAGTGGGGGTTGGGAGATTGTTAAGCTCCAGTCTGTCTGATGTGCTCAGTTCTGATCTTGAAGCTCAATGACTCCTAAAAACCCAACGCAGGATTTTACAAAGGAAGCTATTCAAAATAGGTATTGGAACTTAATGACCAGCACCTAATTACCAAAATCTGGTTTAAAAATATTTTTTCCAATTGCTGCCTAGATCACTTCTCTCCTTTCTAGAGCCTTTTTTTCTCCTCTATCCTCAGAGAAAGAAAAAAAACCAAAACAACCCAAACAAGTAACCAACACAAGCTATATTCCTTCCCCAATACAAAATACCTAATTTTGGTTTCAGTACGATTGGACTTAAAAATTCCACCAGCCACATTGTGGGCTGCTCGAAGGGGCGTCTCACGGCTTACGAATGAACGCTGCTGGCAAACAAAGGGGCTCCGTTGCATCTCCGTGCATTAATAACCGGTGTCCCACTGCATCAGACTATGCGGATTGTTGTGGGGATTTTTTTTTTTCCATTGCAAAATGGAGATCTTACAACTGAAAGAAGATCAAGGGGGAACGTGCCTACCGGAGCATCATCCACACAGTTTTGTTCTCGTGAATCAGAATTCATTTCCCCTTAACAATGAGACACAGACCCAAAAATAAAAACAAGACCACGTTTATTCAATACAGACAGGTTAATTAAGACAGTTAAGTCCTGTAAATCAGGAACACATTTCAAACGCTCCGGTACGAAGTGCATATATTTAAAATCAACAGCTGCATCTTGTACTTGAGCCATTGAGTTTGTCGGGGAAGGGTGGATTCGGGGTTTTTCTTTTTGGTAGAAAAAACTTGTTTCGGCTACCTTATGTGAACAATGCATCTCAAGCCCCATTCACTCATTTGTTAAGTCCAGCTGCCTTCCAGCTTTGATATTCACATTTTTTAAAACTGCTTCATACAGTCACAACGAGAAATAATAACAATAAACGTTAAAATAACAACAAATAAACCCCCAACGAAAAACCAAACCAGCCCGGGAGGGGAAAGGAAACCCCTCCCGCCGGGGTCAGCGAGGATTATTGCAAATGGCTCCTGGGAGACGGAGGAGCTCCGCGGCAGCGGGGGACCGGCGGCGGGGGGGTCCGCGGCCCCGGCCAGGCTGCCCCGGCGGGGGAGGAGGAGGAGGAGCGCCCGGGGAAGGCAGAGGAGGGAGGGGGGCACAAAAACAGCTCGGGGCGGGCGGCGTGCGCGGCCTCGCCGGCTGGGGCTCGGCAGGGTCCGCGCCGCGGGTGACCTTGGGGCGGAGGGGTTCGGGCACCCTCCCCGCTCCAACCGGCACCGG
>VZRZ01004300.1:2548918-2555410 GCA_013398175.1 Climacteris rufus | reverse complement strand
TTTGTGTCATTACTGCAACAGAGATTAAAATTGTAAGTGATATAATAATAATTTAGACAGACAAGTAAGTTTATCGGCTGCTGATAATTCTCAATGGAACTTGGGGTTTGAGGCTGAGATTTCCATCAGCATGAGGTTTAGGATACATTTTGGTGGTGCTTCATGTAAACTTCCTTATGAGGAAATGTCTTTATATCTACAGTTAGTGTTTGTATTGACAGATATATTTAAATACAGTAGACTTTTAACAAATAACATTGAGCTGAAATTAACACATGATGATGGAAATATCTCCTACTTTTTACGTGAACTGTAGGCAGTAGTTTCTATGCCATTGAGGATTCTAAACGTGTTGGTCTCTGTCTATCTCACATAGGCTAAACAACACATACACATGATTTTTTCAAAGAGTTACTGGAGATAATTTCTTTATTCTTTCACTCAGGAATGAGCACACATACATGTGAGTGAACATGCACACAGACATGCACACACACACTCTATTTGGGACAAACTCTTAGGAAGTTTTCTGGAGATCTTTTGAAACTTTTTTTCTGCATAGCTCTTGTTGAGTGATCCAGTCATGGCACAACTACATTGTCTGTCACCTCTACAGCAAAATGCTTTAATGGCATTTTTCATTTTGGAAATACAAGGGACAATCCCTCCATTGAGATCTACAGCCCTTCCCAGAATGTGTAATGAATTAGTAGCACTGGTCTAGATGTGAAGAAAGGATGTTGCCCTGAGTCTTGCAGTTCTTCGATATTTTCATTCTTCTGTAAGAGTTTCTCACGCATTCTCTGTAAACATAGCCATGTTTTTCTAGCTGTGTTCTATTGTTTGCATTACTTTCTCCTGGGCAGAGATATTTGATGGATAATTCTTTTGACCAGGTGATGGAGAGGTGGCAATTTCTCCCTCCAATCCCTTTGGTTTCTAGGAGGATATAAAATAAAGTGTGGGGTCTGGGAGGCGCAGTCCTGCCCAGTTTTTTGGCCCGCAGTTTGGGTCTCTCTTCAACGCATGTCTGCGTCTTTTTTTTGTGTCGGAAGTGCGACAAAAGGAAACAGGTGTTCTTTAACAGCAAGCTTTATCCATTGATTTTGTTATCTACATTGTTAAAATTTTTGTTGCTTTACTTAAGAACCAAATGTTTAAAGAAAAAAAAAAGGCTTTCAACAAGATTTATCTTATTAAAATATGAAGAATATAATTTGTTAGTTCAGTCTGGACAAACAATAAACAAACTGCAGTCCCTGCCACCTTTTAAATTATGAAAACAGTTCAGCTATGTTATCAATCCATCTTCCTGTCCTATTTCCTGCTTACATTTCTATCTTTGTACTTTTCCCCCTGCTAACATTGTGGTACTCTTAAAGGCTAAGAAGAAATACCTGTCACTCCCTCTTCTATGGAGTATATACATGGGATAAAATTTTAATTAGAGAATGCTAAGTCCAATAGATGAATTCTGCACTAAGTACTGAAAGTTACAGGATTGGAACACTTATTTTTTATAGTGGGAAATGTGAAGTCTATTCACATAAACTAGTGTCGGATTTTTTCTTTAAAGCTCTGCCTACTAGTGCAGTCTTTTTTCATTATTCAACCAAATGTTTATGCTGTCAAAGGAACTGGCCAAAAGCAGAACTGTGATTGCTCATGTCAATTTGTCAATTTAATGTAGAACACTGAACACAAAGACAGAGGTCTTGAAATGGGTAAAACTGAAGAGCAGCAAAGATGTTCATAACTATGACTTAATTGGTAGGTCATCTAACTTTGTGCATTGCACCACCTGAAGCCTTTTCAGGACATAAGATTTAATTCCCAGATATAAAATGTTGCAACAAAGATTTCTGATTGAGTAACAGGTGTTCTTATCAAATGTTTTGAATGTGGAATTTCCTTCTCAGAGCTTGCTTATTCTTTCTTTCACAGCTGGAAAGTTGTGCATCCTCCAGTTCATTTGGCATCTTTTTGGTTAGATAACAGGGTCAATGGAATATGTGTGTACCGTGTGAACTGGAGTGTTTAGATTTGATTCTGATCTTCCTTTTACTTGGTACTTATTGCCTTCACAGTTTTCCTGTAGGAAATGCAGACATTAGAAGATCAGAGAGAGTTGTGTAGGTGCTCACCACAACAATTTTAATGTAACAGGTTAGGATTTATTTTCAGCAAGTGGCTGTTTTGGAAGTAAAAAAAAAAAATTCCTTGAAGCTAAAATTATCAGGATAAAATGGTCCAGTGGAATTAAAAAGAGCATGCTTCTGCTGATTATGTACGTACAGCAAGTATGTGTCTTTATATCTGTGCCTAGCCTAAAAAAACCCAACAGTGACAAACAGTAATTTAGAACACAATTAATGATGAAGAATTCCTTTAGAACAATACAAACTGGGTCCATTCCAGGTTCCAGAAAAAAACAACCTTGGTGTGAAATGAAAGACCTTGAATATTATCTTTCAAGGGTACATAAAATAGGAATCAATTTTGAATGGATAGAAGGCAAAATATTCTTACTGTAGCCAACAATAAAATATTCACATAAATAGCAAGGGAAGCATTCATGTTTGTGAGAGATAATATCAGTAGTGGATTACTGTTAAGATTAGCTCAGTTGGTTAGAGCATGGTGCTAAAAACACCAAGCTTGTGGTTTTGATCCATTTTGAGCCATTCACTTAAGAGTTGGACTCAATCCTTGTGGGTCCCTTCCAACTAGGAATATTCTGTGATTATGTCCTGTGAACTCTCCATTGTCTTTAATATTACTGATACACGGTGGTTGCTGATAGCAAATCAAGATATAGTCAATACATTAATTTTATAGCTGATGTGTAGATCTGAGTCAAACAGAAGTTTTAGCACCATAATAAAATAATTATTGCTAGTCATTGATAAATGCTTGCTTCAAGTATCTCCTGTTGCTTGTCACTCAAAACAAATGTTATATATTTTGATCAACTGGGTTTAGAGTAAATATCTGTATCAAAACAAAGATTTATTAATTGAGACCAGATTTTTCAAATTGAATCCATTACCGTGAATCACTGTGCATGCTATCCTTATAAACTACACTGCCTTCAAAGAAGAGATGTATGGGATTGGTACACAGGTCTAAAATTAGCATGATCAAGATGAAGACAAAGGACCTGCTCTACTTCACAGTCCTTATTTAACAGGAAGTGGTATCTGAAGCATGACAGAGCATAAGAAATACCAGGGGACTGCTCTACTAGCTCATGCTGCCTGTCAACAGGTAACCACCTCCTTCTCCACTCCTCTTTCTTCCTTTTCTAGAAGACTTGCTAGGTTTGTAGAGAATTAGGACAAAAGCAAAAAGGTGAAATAGAAGGTTTTTTTCCAGAAACACATAGGTACATAAGTATGTTCATGTCTACATATCTATAAAATCCTTCTCTATGTTTACTCTGGCTGAAACACTGGGCCAGGGACATGGGAATAGGTTGTGATTGCAATCCATATGTGTTTGACTGGCAAATACCAAAGATGTCCTACACAAACACATGTCCTACACATGGATTCTCACAGGAGAAATGAGATATAATTAAGACAAAGGGAAATTTGAGTATCAGGAGGGAAAACAGCTTCTTGTTACACTTTAGTTTTAATAAGTATTTATACTCTAGAGTGTCATAATTTTCTCAGGGAAACTTTTATATTGGGATATTTTCAGGTCAGATGGATAGAACATGCTGGTTATATCCTTGGAGAAATGACTTGGCAAAGAGACTACTTTCCACTAAACTTTTTTATTATTTAAATGCCTCATGAATTTTCGTCAGAAAATATCTTATATTGAACATAGTTCTCGCAGTCATACCAGCGATAGTCACAGCATGAATATGCTTTGCATTGTTTAAGTGAAGGATTCTGAACTGAATCTTTCTGTGATATCTCATTCTTGCAATGAGTGTCACTTTCCTGTGCTGAAAGTAAGTCATGTAGAAACTCAGGCTAGGCATATCTGTCTATGTATTTGAAGAATTTAACCAAAGCTGTCTAAAATTTAATCAACCCCTATAGATATATATTATATAGTATGTGATAATTAGGAACTTACAATACCTTTCCAATACATAATTTATTATTTTTCTCTCTCTCCTGTATGAGGAATATTATCAAACCTCTGTACCTGTGTGTATTCCTAGTAATGAAAAGTACTGCAGATTTATGAAGGGATTGCTTCTGTCTAGGAAGTTACTGTATGTCTTCTCACATGCAGAAACTTTGGAAGGAGAATTTACACCCCATAGAAGGTAGCTTCCTCGTTTAATCTGGCAAAGCTCTGAAGAATACATTGCCATTTTGGCAGCAAACCATTCTAGAAATCTATCAGTAATGTCTAGAAATTCTGAAACAATGGTGTTAGTAAGTAGCTATAAATGCTTTTTAATTTTTCAATTATCCTTAGTAGATGTACATTTTGTATTTATAAAGACAGGATAAGAAACGCATATTACATTGTGCATGTAACTATTGTGTCAATTAAGGACTTTATAACAAAGACATAACAGATATCCTTATGTTAATCTGCAGCATGTTGAAAGAAGGGAGAATAAAATCTTTCCTTCACTCTCTTTTAAGGAAATTAATGCCTCAATGATTCACAAGTCAATATTTATAACTCAATAGGAAAGGTTTCCCCAATTCATAGCTTTTCAACAAAGTTCTTCAGGAAAACATTGCACTTCATAATATAATCGTGAGGCTAAACTTCCAGTAAGTTTCCTTTGAAGATACGCACCACTTGCTCAAGATGGTTTATATGTAATAAAGCTAAAATACATCCTTTTAAATGCATGTTGAAGTGCATGTCCTAAAGAACAGGCAAAAATGGGGTTTTATTCTTGTCTAAGGCTATTTTTACACTATGGTACTTCTGTCTAAGAGAACATCTTCTTAAAATGCAACCTAAAATAAAACTTTTAATCTCTTTTTGTTTGCAGATTGTTCTTTTAATCTGTTAATCTTACTTTTACATAGTTATGTGTGACATTAAGTTGGCTCTGGAAATGCAAGGTGGCATTAAATAATCTTCCATAATCAATTTATAAAGGATTTCCCCAGTTCTGAGAACCTGATAAAATGTCTTCACTGAACTGAAGTTGGATGTTTCGGGAAAACCCTTATATCAAGAAGAATAATGCTTTCAATACATGACACACAGCAAGCAAATGATACACTGGTAAACATAGCCTTTGAATATGATTCACGTTGGTTTACGTGTGGTTTATAATTAATTGCAAGTGATTCATGATCTTAAGTTTCCATATCAAAAAGAAATGCAGACAGCTGATTCATATTTTTTATGGTGAGCAGTAATTTGTACGTAATGACTAGTAAAGTGAAATTACTGAGTGTGCTCAACTGAATTTCCTGAATACATCAGTGGGAGTTTTATAATTTTACAGTCAGCATGATATATTCAGAATCAGTTTAAAAAGTGACATTTGTTTCAGATTAGGTTTATAAATAAAATTAGAACTGAATTGGCAGTATTTTCATTTTAATCCCTTTTACTCAGGGATATATAATTTTGCTTTTATGTCTCTTTACATTAATTAGAAATAGCAATTGCAGGCACAAGATTAAAACCACCATTACATGTCAACCTCCATGAGCAAGGAGGGCATTGTCTGAATGGAAAATTAACTATTCTTTCAGTTAAAGGAAACAAAATAAAACAAAAAATACTTACTGCTTTTCTTTCATCTTTCCTGTGGATCAAGACAGGATTTCACTCCTGAAAAAGATAAACCCAAAATCTGTAATAAGCCTGTGCACGTGCAGCATTCTGGTTCCAAGCTTGCCTCATGTCTGTTCCTCGTCTGGTGTCTCCAGCTCCAGTATTTACAGCATGGATGGACATCACAGCATCTTGTACTACCAACCATCCTACAAATGTCTCTTCAAAGAGACAGCCTTCTGCAGCCTTGATTTTGCTACACTTCCATTTTTTTTGCAGAATCTTCAAGCTGGTTATGCCAAGTCACACCTACTCTGGAGCTAGAACATGGCCAAGGGTTTATGCGGATTTGGGGAACAATCCCAAGCTCTTTTGTACCAGGAAAGTTGTTAGACAAATGTAACAATATCGGAATTTCTGCCTCCACCCCTCCACAACTTTGGCCCTGGCTGTCAATTTTTCCTCTTTCAACTGTGCTGTCTTGAACAGGCCCAATGGAATGACCCTGTCCATTCCTCAGTATGCTCTGCCTAAACCAGCATGTCCAGGACCACCTACAACTCTCTCCTGCAGCACATCTAGAGGTGGGCACCAAGTGTCCCTGATGCCCGTGGTGCTCAGGAGAGAGGTCTGGCATCCCAGTCATGTACGCAGCCTCACAGATTAAACCTGGGCTCTTGCACCCCACTGAGCCTAGTTACAGACTCCATGATGAAGGACTCACAGAGTAACACCACATATAGCCAAAACAAAGGGCTCATTTTCAGTAAATTA